>MJUU01060482.1:35240-68336 GCA_002080025.1 Modiolus philippinarum
TTTTGAACTATGTAAGATAGACTTTTAATACTTGGCAAGTGTATAGGTCTTGTCAAGAGGAACATAAATATTCCAAAAAATTAGGTCAATGGTCAAGGTCATAGGGGTCAAAAAGGGGTAAAATTGGGTATTATCATATATTTTACTGTAGAATCTGGGGGCATATGTAGTGTTTCACAAACACATCTTATTAAGTACTGTTTGCATCCTTTTATTTGTGATTTGTATGAATTACCTTTGATCTACAGAGACTGATAATCTCAGTATCACCAAACTGGACACTATCATGAAATTATAAGGTCACTGTGAAGGCGTCACTTGTGGGTGGCTATGCTGACATATAAATTATTGCAATAAACAATATATTAACTGTGCTACAGTAGAAATTTCAGCTTATTTCATTTTATTATAGAATTCAATTTATCATTTTGTGAATTCAAATAAAAGAAATATAGGATATTTTGTTTTTGAAACGGACTTTGTCATGCCATAACACATCAAGCTCGCCTGATACTGGCCATGTTAAAGTCTATATCAAAATGTCCTATATTCTATATTTATTGAAATTTCAAAATTATATCAGAATGACACTTTGTATACTATTATAACGAATAACAACAATTTGTTAGTTTTTTTACAATAATCAGAAAGATGTACCACAAGAAATTAAAGAGAATTTATTGAATCAACAATATGGTAGTTGCAGTTGTCTCGAGTCATGTCATGGCTCAAGTTTCCATTGCACATTATCAGTCAATGTGCACTGGGGGAAATTACCATGTTTGTTAGGATTAATAAGTGCTCTTTACAATTTGTTGCATAATATTCTCTTGCTTTAGACAGAACAGTTGTTAATGGTAAGAAATGACTTACAATTCAATAAAAACTTTTTTTTATCATTTTGTTAGTTGTGAATGTATTTCCTTCATATATCATGTTTTGTCTGAAAATAATGGCCTAGCTTGAAAGACTGTTCCTCAGCGACTTGAATATATTACTCAACAAGAAATAAATCTGCTTTCCATTTTATTATACTCCATGATCTGCTTTCCATTTTATTATAATTCCCAATCATGGAAAAGGTTTGCTTGATGTAAAATGTTTTTGGCCCATTCGTCAGTGCTGTTCTTGTCACCACAACTCCTCTGAAACTGCTTGACAGTTTGCTTTCTTATTTGGTAGGATTGTTTTTATGCCCCCGTGACGAAAAGTCGGGGGCATATTGTTTTACCCTTGTCTGTCCATCGGTCCGTCTGTCCGTACGTTCGTCCGTCCGTTCGTCTGTCCATCTGTACAATTACTGTGGATAACCTCTAGCTTTACCCATAATTGAATTGCAACTCTACAAACTAGTTTCCAAACCCTGAAGATAAACTGATTCATACTGAACACATCTTACAAAACAGCTCACCATCTCAGCTGACCAGTTTTATTACCTACAAAAATTCTATCAAACTGATTAAATAACTTCAAACTGATTAGTTGATTGATACAGAAAGAAAACTTGACAATACAAATGAGTGATACCTGGGGGTGGTATCAAACTTTTTTGCCTTTATTTCTTATTCTGAATAGATATTATATTCTAATTACATGTTTATACAAAAAATAACTTTTTACAGTAAAGTGATGCCATTATGGTTTTATCTGAAAAAAAAGAAGGAAATCTGTTTAAAATTAGACTGAAAATTGCCTGGTTGGGTATTAATTTACTGTAAATAAGTCTTCCCCAAAATTGCTCCCTAAATCTTAATATTTTTAGGATGGCACTATGTTTTTTTTTTTCTAATTTTGCAAGTTATAAAAGGAATACAGTCAGGTTCTATAAAATTAAGACCAGTAAAATCTATTTCTTGCAAATGATTTATAACCCATAGAAAAAAAACTCTGATACTATCCCCAACTTTTCTCTTCATTTTAATCCCTTTGAAGTAGTTTAATCAGTTTGATAGATTTCTTGTAGGAAATGAAACTCCTAAAGTGTGAAGACAAATTCTACTCACAAATGACCTATAAACAAGACAGTTTACCTGGAAACATAGATAATTACCTTGGGCTACTCCAACTGATCTAGGGGTAAAGTCAGAGGTTATGCGCAGTAAAAACACAACTTTTCATGTTTTTTTGAAAGTTTGCAAACAAATTCCAAGTACTTCAATGGAATATAACTTACAATAAGTAGATGTGCACGCACATATCTTTTGAAATATTCAAAATGGCAGGGGTTGCCATGGAAACTGTAAAAAGGCGTGGAAATTCAAAGTACCTCAAATTTGATGCAAATTTACAGGAAGGATGTTTAGCACCCATAAAAATGATTTTGGATCTCAGAATTTTCAAAATGGCTGCTGTTGCCATGGAAACTGCAAAAAGGCGGGAAAATTCAAAATGCCTCAAAATGGACGAAACTTTATTGGAAGATTGCCTAGCACTCATAGCTCAGAACTTCCTTTTTATATATTTTCTTGAAAAAGAAGAGGTATATTATTGTGTCCATACTTGTAATGTGTCAACACCTGTATTGTGTCAACACACACTTAGGTTTATATTTGCCATATTGATTCAGGGTTCAATGAGTGGGGGCATAATTGGTTGCCATTCGGCGACAGCTCTAGTTCTTATGTTGTATTGAATGAACAATTTTTGTAGGTATTATGGGACCCTTGACTATTAGTCAGCTATTTTACCTTATTTTTTTATGCCCCTGCGACCAAAAGTCGAGGGGAATATTGTTTTACCCTTTTCTGTCCGTCCGTATATCATTTCAATGGTAAGTGTCAGAGATATCAGGTTTTACATGGGTATTCCTTATGTTGATTGCAAGACCATTCAGGTGGTATCAGAATGTGGACCTTGACCGTGGTAATGTCATTTCTTTGGTTTAAACAATTAGTGGAAAAGTTTTATGTTATATATAGTTATAGAAACAATGAATCCCCAATGAGGAAATGTATCAGGATATGAACAGAATTTATTAAAAACAGATTCAATAGAATTTCTTCATTTAAAACTTCAACATTTGATATAAGTTATGAATTGTAATTGATGTGTTTTGAATTTCAAAGCTGTATATTGTGTTTAATTTCTCATGCCATTAGTGTTTCACAGAGCACATTTTGTTCAATTTCTTATTTAAAATGTCAGTGATAAACTATTTTGTCCCTATCCATTGAGTTTTGGCTGAGTTATTGCCCTTGAATTCATAAGTTTTGTTCAGTGTTTCAACTAAAAGGTTCATGGGCCATTTCAGTGGAGATCCTAACATATTTTGCGTATAGCTTTTACAGCTGAGGTTCAGTAAGTTTGAATCTGTTTGGTCAATTGACTTTTGGTTGAGTTATTGGTGTCAAATTTCCTGATATTTGCGGTCAGTATGAGAGCAGTTCTAATAAAATCACCTATTGCCAGCTTGAGCTTTTTGCCATCACTTTTTATATGTCGTTTGTCTCTGTGGCATAAAATTTTATTCAAAGACCTTTTCCCTGAAACCCCTGGGCCAATTATTGCCAAATTTGGTCACAATAGTCCTTGGGAGGTCTCCCTTAAAAAAAGTGATTTTCATATTCACATGTTATCCAAGATGTCCACATGTGGGGAACACAGTTAACATTTGACCCATTAGAAAATACATGAAAAGATCTTCTCATAAACTTCTCTTCCAAGTGGAACAAAACTTCATGATAGTCTCTAGTTGTTCTCTGAAAAGGTTTACTTTTAGGTTGGCACTTTATCCAAAAGAGCCACCAGCAGTAACCAAACTTAGCCACAATAGTCACTGTGTGTTCCCTGTATAAAGAGTGACTTTAAATTGTGCATTTTATCCAACAAGTCCACCAACTTTGGACCTACCAGTGGTTTAACATTTCAACCTTTAAAACAACACATTTAAAGATCTTGGAAATTACATGCCAATTTGATCCATAAGTTGGTCACTGTCTATAGCATAGGATTGCACTTTTGCCAAGATGGCTGCCAGAAGGGAACATAGTTCAATATTGGACCTTACTGAAATACATATTCAGAGATCTTCACCTCTATCCTTGGAACCAAACTTTTCAACTATAGTCCTTGTGTGTTTCAGGTCTTTCAGGTTCACACTTTTTCAACAAGCAGATCCTAACCTTGTCCGAGATGGCCATCAGCAAGGAGCATATATGTGGTTTAACACTGAACCTACAGAAAAACAAGTTTAAATATATTTTCTTACTAGACTTGGAACTACACCTTTTCATGTTTATTTAAGGACAAAATATTGAGCGATATAGACCTTTGTTAGCCTCTTTTTGTTATGGTGTTTTCGATCAAGTGAAACAGTGTGATTTCAAGTTGGGTTAAAACTGATTATAATCAAATGTTTACCTGACTGAAAAGGCTTTTGGCACCCCTCTTCAATTATAGTTATCCATCGTCTTCCCTTATCCGCCGTGCACTTTTCTTTTTTAAATTGCAAAGTGCAAGGCCAAAAGGAATCACATTGGTGCAAGACCAATTGGAATCACATTGGACTTTACGGAAATCACATTTTTTTTAAGATCTCTTAAACTTGTAGACAAGTAAACACAAAAACCTGCGGACAATAATCCTGTATTAACCATGGGTCTGGAAAGTGGTCACCCGCATATCCAGGTAAACATGAACAGAGAGCAGTTATCACTGGATCCCACGGGAAAACAATTTATCACCTTTTATCACATGCTTTGTATAGTTATGCGAATAAAATGCATTTCAGATATATGGCATATTTTTCTAAAGATTTATATCATTGTGTCAAAAAAAACTAGTGATAATGACAATTTACTCGATGTACATTTTTTAGAAAAAAAAATTCATTATTATCATTTCTTATTCAAAAGGATCTCTTAGCTGGTGTAATATATATGTGTTTATAAGACAAAAGGAAGTGCATAGAATGCACGTGATCTCTGTAAAATATATTTGATTTTTTTTCTCGTTTTTTTTTACCTTTTTATCACATTCTTCATCAGTCTCACCACCAAGGTCGATAAGTCCCTATGGATATAAACATGCACAAGAAACAAACAATTAAATGCAAATACATGTAACAGCAGAACAATCAAAATAGACAAGGAGGCTGACAAATTCCCGACCCTCGGCTACGCCTCAAGCATGTTCGGTTTATAACCAGGTCAATAGTTTACGTGACATTACTAAAAGGGGGAGTAGAACAGTGGAGTAGAACCGTTTTATTTACTGAATGAACAATCAATATATGTTCCGGTTTATTCAGGGTTATACTTAAATAGAATCTAATGACAAAGCATTGTCGATCTCTGAATAATTTTTCTTAGCACATTTTTTTCTGTTCGAGTTTTAAACCGACAAACAAGGTAATTGACCCGAATATTACTTTGCAACAAAGTTCAATGGCAATATCTATAAATAGTGTTATGTACATTTTTTACATATACATTTTACATGATACAAGGTAAGATGTGTATTTAATGTTTCTGTTGATTTTTGCTTGATTTATGACAGTTTATGATTGCTTCCAATATGGAAATATGCTAAGTTTGAGAGTAGCTTTATTTTAAGCCGACTGAAAAAGGGAACTTCTGAATGAACCATATTCTTATTGTTCATATGTATCATATCATATGTATCATATGAATGCCGTATTATATAACGCCAATTTTTACAATGTTGTTTTTTTTTTTTTTGCTAGTAAGAACAGATACTAGTAGATCTATTTGTTTACATATTGAGTCCATCAGATCCAAAAGGGGCGTCTCCATCTATTACGACCCTGCTATAAAGTGTTAGGCGCCATACAGTACTGAATTAACCTGTCCGCCCATCCGTCGTTTTCTGATTATATTTTTTGTCTTTTGAAGTTTGGCATATAGATGCATCCCTTAAAGATGGTGTGTCATGTATCATGGTTGGTGATGTTTGGCCTTAAACATCGTCTTCAAGGCCAAATAAATTTCTTCCTTAATGACAAATTCATGTCCAATATTTTACGAAAGGATATGGAGTAAATTAATGAACATTAGACCATAACACATATGTTAACTTTAAACGAGCTGTATGGCCATTTCGGAAATTAATTCCTCACCAGCAGCACCAGAATCCCAACACAGGAAATCTTATAATAACAAAAAATAACAAAAAAAATTTAAAATGCATAAAACCAAACTAAATCCGAATAATCAGTAATATCTACGATGGGGGGGTTCGAAAACCTTAGGTTTTAGAATTTACGTAACTTTAGATAATAGTTATTGAACAAAGTGTACACATGAGATATAAGTCCACCATATCTAAGAAAAATAAAGAGCATACATCTATAACACGGGAAATTGTTTTACCAACTCCACACTGCATTAAAATACAAACTCCTGTATTAGATATTTTACGAAAGGATATGTTGTAAATGAACATGATACCATAACACATGTTAATTCCAACTGCAATAAATTTAACGAGCTGTATGGCCATTTCGGGAATTAATTCCTCAGCAGCAGCACCAGATTCCAAGAATTTTTGTCTCTCTAAGTAAGTTTTTGGGGTAGATAGATATCTTAAAGATGGTGTTTCATGTACAGTTCATCACCATGGTTGGTGACCTTTTACCTTGAATTTCGCTCTAATGTCAGATTATTTCTTTCTAGTGCGATGTAAATGTCTGGTTTATAACTATTTTTGTCTTTTGGGTTAGGCTTTTCATATTTTCCATGTAGACATATCACTTTAAGATCATATAAAGGAACGACCATTCGATTTAACGGGGAGGGGGGTGCTAGAAATGAATTCGGAAAAAAAATCCAGGATAAGGAACTCAGCACATGTGGAAGTTGAAAAAAAAAATAACCAGGATGACATATATGAAGGAAAAATTCTAGCTTGGAGACAGAATTGCTTCCAGTGAGTAAAAAAGTCAAGCTCAGAGATTGCATGAAAACAAATATTCGGGGTCAGATGTTGCTTCCCCCCGCAAAAAAACAAAAGGTTGCTCCCTAATATACATCATGACTTGTGAAACTTGACATTGTGTCCAGACTATAACTTGTTTTTCTTTTGAGATAGTCTTTGGCATTTGGCATTGTGTTTTATAACTGGTGCTTCGACCTAGAGCTGTACAAGTGCTGGTCAAAGAAATAAGGTAGTATTTGTTTTTTAACTTTAAGTTGCTATGTCTGATATTTAATCAAATTATATACCGTTATATATAAGACACTTTTGGAAATAAACAGGGAAAAGTTATAAATATCATAGATTTTGTATTGGATGATCCATTTTGGTCATTCTCAAGTAAACCGACAACAAGTCCAAGGTCTTCGAGGACAGCTCTCTTCTATTTCTACATTTTCCCCGACTTTTCGTCACAAACTTTCGGGAAAACAAAATAAATAATAAATAAAAACTATGTTGGCATCTGACTAAATAACTATATCATCTTCTATAGACAGGAGAGTCTGCATGTGGATAATATGCCTTGGAATTCTCCTCACAGGCTCCTGTTTCATGAAAATCCATATACCTCCGCCGATTTTTTTTTTTATAAAACGTATGTCGGTGTGTGAAATTAATACTTGGGGCGTGAACTAGGGGTTGAAGTCACTGACTGTTCATTTATTGATGTTTCATTTATGAAATGAATCGATGGCCAGCAGTCCACGTTTTGTAGCTGCTCTATAACTTGCAGTTACATGCTTCAACAATGATCAACAATTAGCAATCAGCAATCGCTTATATATCCCAAATCAGATTAATGGCCCTGTCGCACTATAACACACAGCGCCATGGTGAGCGTTGTATAAGTTAGAGGCACGTTCACGGTAACACGTTACAAACACGTCGACACACGTTAGCGTGCGTTGTTGAGCGTTAAGTGCGTCTGAAAAAAATTTAACATGCTCAAAATTTCACGGCGTTCGCCAATTCGCCAACGTGTTGTTGATAAGTGATACAGAGGTTACACGAACGTTAGAGGTGTGTTATGCACGAAAAGTGTGCGATATGTAGTAGTTTCTCGAAAGTTGTGTTAAACGTGTAGAGAACGCAAAGCGGGCGTCCTTGTACCTAAGGAGTAACGTAATTATACCCCATGCAACGAAGTTGCGGAGGGTATATAGTGTTTGACTGGTCCGTCAGTCCGTCCGTCCGTCTGTCATCAAGTGGGTACACTATTTGTCCGGATAACTCCTCCTACAGTTTTTAAGCTAGGAAGTTTTTATTTTGCAGGTTGATTGTGCACATATCAAAGATGTGCATGCTACTTGGATTTTGATTTTTTTATAATTTTTCAGCAAACTACACATTGTTGAACTTTGTCATTTTTATGCATTGTATTGCATATAGGGTACACCATTTGTCCTGATAACTGCTCCTACAGTTTTTGTCTCGCCTGCGACGAAAGTCGCTGAAAGCGAGACATAGGTATAGCAATCCGGCGGCGGCGGCGGCGTAAACTTTTTTCTAAAACCTTCATAACTTTTCAAGGGTAATACATACAAACATCATCTTTGGTCCACAGCACCATCAAGTGAAGACCTTTCCAGCAGCATATATTTTGGATGACCTTGACCTTGTTTTCATGGTTCTATAAGCACATAAATATTGCGACATAGTTTCACATTCAAGTCCTTTTCTTAGGAACTATAATACCTAGACTTGTCATATTTGGTCTATAGTGAGATCTATATGGGTACACGGCAGTCTGACACCTGTCGTGTTGCCTTGACCTCAATTGCATGGTTCAGTGAACTTAGAAAATCTGCGACATAGTTTCACATTCAAGTCCTTTTCTCAGTAACTGTTACACCTAGACCCGTCATATTTTGGTTGTAGAGAGATCTATATAGGTACACGCCAGTCTGACACCTGTCATGTTTCTTTGACCTCAATTTCATGGTTCAGTGACTTTGTTAAATTTTTACATTCAAGTCTATTTCTCAGCAACTGTAGCCTCTAGACTCACAATATTTGTCCTATAGCAAGATTTATTTGGGTATATGCCAGTCTGGCATTTGTCATGTGACCTTGACCTCAATTTCACGGTCTAGTGGCCACGTTAAGTTTTTCTGCTTAAGTCCATTTCTCAATAACTAGAAGTGGTAGGCTGATAATATTTGGTAGGGTAGTACATGTCAGTTTGGCAGGTGACTTTTGTCCTTGACCTCAATTTCACGGTCTAGTGGCCACGTTAAGTTTTTCTGCTCAAGCCCATTTCTTAAAAACTAGAAGTGGTAGGTTGATAATATTGGGTATGTAGGTTGGTCTTGGGTAGTGCAGGTGACTTTTGTCCTTGCCCTCAATTTCACGGTCTAGTGGCCATGTTAAGTTTTTCTGCTTAAGTTCATTTCTCAACAACTAAAAGTGGTAGGCTGATCATATTTGGTATGTAGGTTGGTCTTGGGTAGTACATGTCAGTCTGGCAGGTGACTTTTGTCCTTGACCTCAATTTCACAGTCTAGTGAGCATGTTCACTTTTCTGATTAGTTCACTTAGATTTCACATCAATTTAGAGTCCAGCAGGGACAGGCGAGACATCTTTTAGGGTCATCACTTGTTAAGCTAGGAAGTTTTTATTTTGCAGATTGATTGTGCACATATCAAAGATGTGCATGCTGCTTGGATTTTGATTTTTGATAATTTTTCAGCAAATTCACATTGTTGAACTTTGTAATTTTTATGCATTGTATTGCATATAGGGTACACCATTTGTCCGGATAATTCCTCCTACAGTTTTTAAGCTAGGAAGTTTTTATTTTCCTGGTTGATTGTGCACAAATCAAAGATGTGCATGCTACTTGGATTTTGATTTTTGATAATTTTTCAGAAAACTACACATTGTTGAACTTTGTCATTTATATGAATTATATTGCATATAGGGTACATCATTTGTCCGGATAACTTCTCCTACAGTTCATTAGATAGGAAGTTATTATTTTGCATGTTGATTTTGCACATATCAAGATGTGCATGCTACTTGGATTTTGATTTTTGATAATTTTTCAGCAAACTACACATTGTTGAACTTTGTAATTGTTATGCATTGTATTGCATATAGGGTACATCATTTGTCCGTATAACTCCTCCTACAGTTTATAAGATAGGAAGTTAACAGGGTACTCCATTTGTCCGGATAAATCCTCCTACAGTTTTTAAGATATATTACAGGATGATTGTGCATCTGTAAGAGAAGTGCAAACTACTTGGATTTCAATTTTTGATAATTTTGAGATAATGCAAGATTATCCGATATGTAGGGGCGTGGGGTATGTGAGCTTGCTCACTAAGGTTCTTTGATTAGCCGATGTTTTATTCTAAAAAGAATGGTTAAAGTGCAAGTCAGAATTCCAAAGTAATGCAAATAGCAGATTAATTTCAGTATCATACTGACATATTGTTTTGATTTTTTCCATTTTATCCCTCCTGCAAATTTGTTGTATTTTTCCGTGGTATTTCTATCCAAATCTACATTTGCAAATGACATTGAGATGAAGAACTTCAACCTGATCTTAAAACCATCGTTAAACTCTATGAATGCTAGAAGACCGTTATGAATGCGTTCGGTACACGTCAAGTACGCTAGTAAAACGCCTTTGCAACGTTGTCATACGCTGTTACACGTTTTATGAGCGTTGCATACAAGTTATGCCGTTAGCCTGACGTTATGAATACGTCCAACAATGGAATTTCTTCAATTTCTTCGGCGTATGCCTACGTTCTTATAAAAATTCGCGAACGTCGGCACACGTTAGCTAATTATCAAAATAAATAGTTATACAAAAAATAGAGAACCGGATAAGTTCTCCTCGTCATTTCCTTAATTTGTGTAAAAACGCAATAAGAAGAAATATGTACAGTTATGACTCATTCTATTTAGCAGACCATCATTTAATATTTTAACTTTCTTTTTATAGAAAATAAGGATGGTATCTTTCATGGATGTGCTGACATTTCTGTTGTTTGGAATAGAATCGTTCCACTTCATTGGACATACGTTAATAATGTGCCGAGTTCGACAGCTTCCGAGGAAAGACTTCGTTAGAATGCGGTTTTATTTTATTATAGACCCTATTTCAGTGTTCTTGTCATCTTTTGTTGTTCTGCGACAGCTCCAATGGCTTTCAGCTATACAATTTGTGCAACATTTGTATTATTTTCTACTGTGGGAAAAAACGGACATTGCCAAAAAGGTATTTATTTACGTATAATTTGCACAATATCCGATACACAAGTGCCAGAATTTCATTAAAAAAAATAAATTTTATTCACAAATGCACAATTATGCCCCTGAGGGCTGATGGCATAAACAAAATACAAATACACAATACATTACACAAATACAATGAACTTATGCAGTCTGGTAGTCCACTTTCCTCAGTATTAATGACTTTTTTATTAAAAAAAATAAAACATTAAAAAGTAGACAAAGTTGAAATCGAAATCATGATTGATACTTCATATGTACAAAAGTACAATCAGTCAACCCAGCTTTGCATACTGCTGAGGATTTCAGCTATGCGTCAATCGTTGAGAAAAAACGTATGTCGCTATTCAGAGGTTGTATCACAGGGACTTGCTCCCGGTCTAGAAAAAAAAATTACTATCCAACATGAATCTCGGAGAAAAAAACACCTTGTGTTTTTTTCTCCGAGATTCATGTTGGATAGTAATTTTTTTTTCTAGACCGGGAGCAAGTCCCTGTGGTTGTATGCAGATATTTCCGGGCATGTTCGCGGGTAGTTTATTATAGTATGACATGTTTGGGGGGTCAAATGGAGCATGATTAAGCCATTTTTATTATAAACTTGGTTTTAATCACGCATATCTGAATTTGATTTTACCGAGACATAACTGCAATGGCAGGATTTTTTTTCCGGACCTCTTGTAAAAGATAATTGACGCCCAAGTCCGTTGCCCGGATACATCTTCTCATGTCTGATGTTTGCGATCCACCCCGGTACAGCTTGTTTGGAGGTGGGTATGACGATCTTAATTGAAATTATTAGATTAAATCTTAATTCATTTTTCAGATCGTCAGTTGGAGTTCCTTGGACTGGACAAGAAGTAGTTTTTACAAACAGTGGCATCTGGATAATATTCTGGGAACATTATTTGACATAATAGTACATTTTACAATGGTGTGTCTCCTGAGTCAGCGTCTATCAACTGTACAGATTTTAATGTCCCTCCTTATAGCACAGTCGTTACTGATGTATGTTTTAAATACACCTAGATATGCATGGAGCAGTCCTTGGTCAACACCACAGTGGATAGAAAAACGTATAAACCCCTTGAAATCTTACTATTCGTAAATTATGTGGCTTTAATATTGTACGGCAAACAAAATTAAGCATTACGCAGAGAAACCCGGTTTTTCCTCAGAAACCCAGGTTTCCAGGGCTAAATTTGAGTTTCCTACAGCAGATGTGATTTTTATGCCCCCGTGAAACAAAGTTTCGGGGGGCATATGGTTTTTTGTCTGTCTGTCTGTTTGTTTGTCTGTTTGTCTGTTTGTCCACAAAAAAAAAAACTTTTACATTGGGTATATCTTTTGAATGGTAAATGATAGGGCTCTCATATTTTGCATGTGTATTCCTTGTGGCAAGACCTTTAGAAAAATACCAAAATTTTGGACCTCGTGACCTTGACCTTGACATGTGATGGACTTTTTGAAAAAAATAATAAACTTTAACATTCGGTATATCTTTTGAATGGTAAGTGATATGGCTTTCATATTTTGCATGTACATTCCTTGTGGCAAGACCTTTTGATTAGTACCAGAATAGTTGACCTTGTGACCTTGACCTTGGCCTGTGAACAACTGCATAAAAACTTTAACATTGAGTATATCTTTTGAATGGTAAGTGATAGTTCTTTCATACTTTGCATGTGTATTCCTTGTGGAGAGACCTTTCAGTTGGTACCAGAATATTTGACCTTGTGACCTTGACCTTGGCATGTGATTCACCAAAAAATGAAATTATACTTTGTTTTATTTTTTATATATATAGAAATTAAACTCATTTATGATGAAATGTTTCTTGATATCTATAGAATTTTTTTTTGTAAAAAAAAATTTTGAAATCATTCAGCATATTTTCTTCATTTATTCACTTTCGTTTTACAGGTATTTATATATGTATTATATATATCAACTAGAAAACACGAGGGGACTTTATAAACATAAGTGGATGATATAAATCGGATAATGGTTTTTATGAAATAAAAACGATACGCTAGGCTATGGAATAGCCTTGGATAGAAAATTGCGTGTTTGATTGACAAGGGTGTGGTGGCTCATGATGATGTATACTCAAATGAATACTTGAAGTAAGCCTTTCTCGGTACTTCTTTGTAATTTGTTCTGTTGGTCTGCACAAGTGATAAAACAGTCACTGGTTCGATCAAACCTCTAATTTTATGCCAACAGCAACTCAAAGTAGTTTCGTGCTTTTGTTTTTGTGTTCTTGCATTCTCCTAGGGCAGCTCTTAATTCTTCCGCAAAAAACGCAATTCTATCTCTTTCCACCTTTCGTTCTCCATAGTTTATTGCCTAAGTATCTCCACAAATTACAATCACGCAATTGAAAAGTCTTTTCTAGTATTTGTATATCATTGATTATTATACACAATATTATTATGCACAATATACCTCATCTTTATTTATTAACTTCTGGTTTTAAATTTATACATTACTGTTCTTATTCTTTTTATCATATCTATATTTATAAATCTGGCTAAGCGATATACCAATCCCATCATCCTCTACAAACATGTTCCCAGTACCACCTATAGTAAATGTTTATGATGAGGGATGTTACTAAACAACGGCAGTAGAATACCGAAGGAACAAGGGAAGCGATGACTACAAAAATCGAAGTCCAAAGACATGGCAAAAACGGTAACAGATAAAAACAAAGACAGAACAAGGACGTGAGACAGCAACAATGCACGGAAATAAAAAGATAACATTAAGAACTAATTAGGCACTCATAGTGTGAACTCCCATGAAAACCGGGAGTGACATCAGGTGCTCCGGAAGGGTAAGCATGTCCTGCTCCGCTATCTATTATTTCATTTCTTCTCTTCTGTGTATTCCTCCACTTTTGCGGAACCAGTATTGATGATCCCTGGTGTAATCAAAGTACTGATAACACTGATAAACAGAGGACAATGAGTTGGCTATAAATGTTCAAAAAAACGGGGGGGNGGGGGGGGGGGGAGTGAAAATTGTTTTCTTAATAATGCTTGGATAATGATTGGAAGGGTTCATTTGGGTGACTTCTGTGTTTGCATCCAATTGTAATCATCATTTGATGTGATTAAACTTTTCTGTTGATATGAGAATTTATTTCTACAAATTATTTTGTCAGAAGGACATTCATTGTTCGAAGTTGCTTAATGTTTATTCTTTACTTCTACCCGGGGGCATAAGTGTTTCACAAAACACATCTTGTTTACTTAGAAATACATATAAGACTCAAGATCTAATGAGTTAATGAAGCTTAACCAAGTTCTCCAGCAAATGCGGGTTTTCCTTTGAAAAACTCACATGATTTGCTGGAAGAATTTCGGGTTTAGCCCAGAAAACTTCACAGGTTTCCTCAACATTGCTGCCAGGAAACCCTATGTTTTCTGACAGGTATCCCGGGTTTCCTGAACTTAACTCGAGTTTCCTACAGCTAATGTAAGTTTTGTCCTAGAAATACATACAAGGTTCAGAATCCAATGAGTGACTCAAAAAAAAGTAGTTAAACCCAGTTTCCTCTGAAAAACTACCATTTGCTGTATAAAACTTGGGTTTAGCCAATCGGAATCTTAGGTCCCTGACGGCAAATATTCTTTTTGTTTGAGCAATACTGGGTTTCTCTGCATTTTGCCGATTTGCGTTTGCCATAGTGATAAACGTTACATTGAATACCACAATAGATGTTTTTTCTGACTGTATGACGATATTTGTGATATTTATGATTCTTTGTTAATTCTTCGTTGTTGTTGTTTTTTTTTGTAGTTCATTGTTAGTGATTGTTCTTCGTACTTTATTTTTATCTTTTTACATACTATGAATGTCTCATGACGAAAATTTTCTGAGCTATGCATGTATATATGATTACATTTTTTTTTAGTCATTCATTAATGCCTCTTCAGTTTGTTACTAATGATATTTTACACTAATTGTTTGATTATTAAACTCGTTATATGATGACCACGTGATGTGAAAAAGTCACAAAGTTAAAAAAAATACTTGATTCCCGAATCTTCTCCCTTCGTTCACAAGTTCCAAAAACATGTGTATCCTCATTTTTTTTTTGTCAGACTACAAAAAAGGAGAGATTCTTCATTCCCTGATTCGCAGGCTCCACCCACAAGTTAAGAACATGCGTTTTCTCAACTTTAGTAAACGGAGACCAGGAGACATGTCTGGTAAAAATACAACAACAACTTCTCGACTTCATTTGTATTGTTTCACTTGGTCACATTAGTCCTGAAATTCATGACTCTATGTAGCATATTTTTATTTGGACCTTTACTGTAGCAACAGTAAAAGTCCAAATAAGACTAGAGTAATGACTGTCGGAAACGACAGTGATCCCCGCACCCCCTGTTTGACACATAAAACAGCTATAGACCCTGGGTATAATTTTTTTTAACATTTTTGAAATTTAACTATTGAAAGTCGCTATTTTTACCATAAGGAATTAAAGAATATATGGTTGTTAGGCAGAATTCCAAAAAATAAGTAGTCTTTGAGACTTTCAGGAATTTTACCAAACTTGGAATCATATATTTTGGAAATCAAATTGGTGAAATGTTTCTTCTATTTCTAACAATTTTTTTTGACAATGGTTTCAATGTAGAATTCCAAAAATTAGTGGTCTTTGACAATTTCAGGAAATTAACCAAATTTGGAACCAATTATTTTGGAAATCCAATTGGTGAAAATGATTGACCTTGTCAAAACAAATGCTAAAGGTATGGTTGCTAGGAAGAATTCCAAATAAATTAGTGGTCTTTGAGACTTTCAGGTAATTTACCAAATCGAATTGTTAAAAATGATTGTCCTAATTGAAACTGATCCTAAAAATATATTTGATAGATAGAATTTCAAAAAATAAGTGGTCTTTGAGACTTTCAGGAAATTTACCAAATTTGGAATCAACTAATTTTGGAAATCCAATTGGTGAAAATGATTGCCCTAATCAAAACATATCCTAACAGTATGGTTACTGGGTAGAATTCCAAAAAAATAAGTGGTCTTTGAGACTTTCAGGAAATTTACCAAAATTGGAATCAAATATTTTTTCAAATTCAATTGGTGAAAATGATTGCCCTTACGAGAACAAATCCTAAAAGTATTATTGCTAGGTAGAATTCCAAAAAATAATTGGTCTTTGACACTTTCAGGAAATTTACTAATATTGGAATCAAATACTTTTGAAATCCAATTGGTGAAAATGATTAACCTTATCAAAACAAATGGTAAAAGTATGGTTGCTAGGTAGAATTCCAAAAAAATAAGTGGTCTTTGAGACTTTCAGGATGTTAACCAAAATTGGAATCACATTTTCGAATTCTAAGATTTCAGAAATACTTGCCAAAATATAAGATTATATTCCAAAATGTCCAAAAATATCAGTCTTTGACATTTTCAGGAAATTTACCAAAGTTGGAACCGGAATCAAAATTCTGAAAGCTTATTGCGCATCTACAGACTATATGCAACAATTCTGCAACAAATATTAAATCCATAAATCCAAAATGTAGGATGAGATTGCGTCGCATGCCATATGTGTCACAATCCACATTTTGTGGTCTTTGTCAAATCGACATCTTGGGGCCTCTTGTTTGCATCAAGATAAATATCAAAAATCCGAAAGCTTATTGCACATCTACAGTCCATATGCAACAATTCTACAACAAAATTAAAACCCTAAATCCAAAAATGTAGAAGGAGTTTGCGTCGCATGCCACATGTGTCAAAATGGACATCTTGGGGCCTCTTTTTTGACCCAAGACCAATATCAAAAATCCGAAAGCTTATTGCGCATCTGCAGCATATATGCAACAGTTCTATAACAGAATTAAAATCCTAAATCCAAAAATGTAGGAGGAGTTCGCGTCGCAAGGATTTGTGACAGACAGACGGACGGACGGACGAGGCCAACAACAATATCCCCATCTTTCATTCGAAAGTGCAGGGATAAGTATGCTACACAGAGTCGTGAATTTCAGGACTATTGGTCACATATGTAATATTTTATAAATGCTTAAAAAAAATTCAAAATGTTGATATTTTCCGAAAAGCGATTTCAAGCTCCCTGAAACCCCCTGGATTTGCCACTGAGCATTAAAACGAACTATTCCTCAAAAAAGCAAGGGAATTTAAGTGTTAAAATGGCCTTTTCACACAAAAATTAAAATATTAATAGAGAAATACATGAAGTTTTATTTCATATTTTCTACAATTATGTTTTTAGTTTCAGTTTAGTTTAATTTATTGTTTTATTTGTATACCATGGAATTACTTTAATAAAATTTCTCTTAAATATTATTCATGCAAGATGTTTAGATTTCATTCAAAGTCCTAGTCGTACCTTTTGATACACCCAAATATGCCATAGATATGCATGTGCGGCATGGAGTAGTGCTTGGACCACACCACAATGGAAGAAAAACGTATAAACTCCTTGAGCAGTATAATTTATTGATCGTAAATTATATAACCCAATGACTGTGAATCCATCATAAATATTTGTTCTTCCTCTGATTCAAGAAGAATGTTTGTGATTTTTTTGTCGACGTTATAGATGTTTTCTTTTAAATCTTAACACGTATTATAGACTACTATCATGAATGTTAGAATTTTTTTTCATTCCCGACAAAGTTATTTTTATTACATCCGAGTTTTCATCGATGACCAAAAAACTTGATAACTGAGAATTTAACAAAGATCCGGGACAAAGATATACAAATTCAGAAGTCAACGGACCTTAAAAAAACTCAAACATGACAAGTTTGCATTCAATGATATACCTCAAGGACGTATACATTCTTGTATACCTCCACCCTTTTTCAGAAAATATACAATGTTGAATTATCTCCCTTTTAAAATTTTGAGCAGCAACCATCATTTGGAAGACATGCGCTGACAAGAATGACCCCATTATTCTGAAAATATTCAAAGACAAATTATCTCCCTTACAAAGTGTCTTTTAGCAACCCTACTACTTCAAGATTATCTTCAGGTGGCATGCTATCCATAGAGTAACATTTCATCGAAATCCAAAAAATTAAGAGGAAATGTGCTGAAAATGTTCCTTTCTCGTCAAGTTTTCCAGAATATATTCAAAGATGTATTATCACTCCTTGATAATTTTTGGTAGCAAAGTTCCATGCTACTTCAGGCGCATCATTAGGTGGTATTCTACAACTGTGTAAAATTTCATCAAAATCCATGCAGTCGTTTTAGAGGACATTCGCTGACAAGATCCCCCTTTTCCCCGAAAATATTCAAAGAGAAATTACCCCTTCAAAATTTCGGGTATTAACAACCATATCACCTCATGCACATCTTCATGTGGTATACTATAATTGTTTTACATTTCATCAAAATCCAAGCAGTCGTTTAAGATGACATGTCAGAGTGACTGACATGGAATTCCCCACATTTTGCTTATGAAAAGGACAATGTGGAATTAATGCGTACAAAAGGGACATCATGTGAAAAATCACAAATTGGACTTCGTCGGTGTTTTTTCCCATCTTGAATAAAGGTAGAAAAAGCGATGATATGATTTATTGCAAAATAGATACCCGTTATATTATAATACCAGGTCTAGGCCTCTTGTAGTAATTCTTATAACTAGAAGTACTGTAGTCGAAACCAAGCATCTACCTGCTAGACAATTTCTACAAATTCAGACGTGTGCATCAATTGTGAGCTGTCGAGTTTTTAGGAAATTCAATGACTTAAAGTATCTTAGAACGGGTAATTTGCCTTGAATTTTCAGTATTTGACTGGCAGAATGAAATGTTTTGCCTACCAGAACAAATTATGCTCAGAGCACACTGTGTCTGAGCAAGGATTAGCAAATAACAAGTTGGTTCACTTCATTTTCCCATGTAAGTTGAAGTTGCGGCCAACTCTGTCAAATCTGTCGTGCTCATGCGAAAAGGGTGTCATAATGAAAGGTCTCATAAAGGGACAGTAACGGGTATAGTAGGTAGACAGGTGAAATGAACATTTTATACCTGTATAGATTTTTAATAAGCCGTTTGAATTCCATCACACATGAGATAGATCACATGATTATTTATCAATATAGTGTATTTACAATTATATCAGTAAAATGTGGCTAGATCTGTTTATATATACTATGTAAGTATTAGGTGTTTTCAGTTTTCTTTACTTTCTATTATTTTGTACTCTGATGAAACAACCACCATATTCCATATTGCACGATTGCTTAGTTTGTTTTAGTTTTTTGGAGGCTTATGTCATACCAAGCCAAACGAGACTTATCAAAATTTCAAAAGAAAATTACATGCCAAAAACAGTCTGAAAACGCCGGGCCCTCATGCATCATTCCTTTTTGATATTCGAGTTTCGTTGGATATATATATCATACAGAATTTGATATATTGCGTATTATGGCCGCGGCGTTTAGGCGGATCGAATATTTGATTTGAAAGATGTCTGTTATATTCTAGAGCATCTGTGTTTTTATGGTTCATATGACATCCGTTCTGTGTCCAGTCGATCTTTCTACAATCGTCAGTAAGTGGTGATTTTGATGTTCACCCGATGGGATTCTTAAATGCAGAATCACACAATAAAAACACAACCTCTGCTGAAACCGAAAGGATATATACTCACGGTTGGAGACAAATGAAAGATTGTGATTACCGTAATTATAGGACTGGTTATAGAGTTAGAATTAAACCAAGCATTTGAGTTGGGCGTTTATGTAACGATAAGACTAGACTAAGGGCTATAGACCAAGTAAATGATTAGATAGGCTTCGATGAAGGTCAGTGTTGATATAAGGTTTGAAAGAGCCAATTGGCAATAACAAGTTGCTGTGAACCCTTTCTTCCATCACCATTATCTTTTTATACGACAAAAACGGGAATCCCTGTATTCGACTGTTCTAAAACATTTAAATGACTAATTTTTTTCCAGCGGTCTGACAGCTTGTGCTTGCACACAAAGGCCAAAATCTTAACAAGGACTACATGTATATCACCCTATGTTACACGAGGAGCCCTCCATCTTTTTCGTCATTTCTTCATTCGAGACTATGATTTTCGGACAATTCCCTTGCCATTTCATACGAGTTTCGTATTCATTACCGTAGGTTCACCACATATCCTGTTGTGTTCTTTTGACCATTGAGTCATTACCGTAGTTTCGCCACATACTCTGTTTTTTTTTCTTTTGACCATTGGCAATCTAAAAGCCAGATAAGGTCGATATGAGATTTGGTTTCACGTCGAAATGCTAATGAAAATAGTGAAAATCCCGTACTCTGCTGATTTGTACAATTATAGGCATAGGCAATTGGACCAAGGGGTTCTTCAAATTCATGCTAAGAAAAGTACGGGCATTTTTCCGGTGTAACACCCGCAGCGTTAATTATCACTTCTTGATGTTTGATCTGAATTTATGTTTCCATGACAATTGTCCTCATCTTTCCAATAAAGTTTGATTGAGCATAAAATTTGCTCAGAGACGGGGGTCTTTGATGTAAAAGTGGAGGAAATTTCTTAGCACGTACTCTTCGGATTGTTCAGAAGTATCCCTAACGTGTTAAGTAGAGTTCCATCAAACTGCTCATATTGTCAAATCCCCATAAGAACGCCAAACGGTTCTGCTTGACTTCTTTATTACTTTAAATTGACAAAGTTTTATCAAAAATAAACTTTCAAAATTTCCCTTGATACTAGTGCATTTTCTGTGGAAGACTGTAATGCACCACATAGTTGTTCATGAAGGCTATGAAGGCTTCTGCTGTTGTTCTCGCCGAAACATTCTTGGTTCTATCTTGTGCTTAACGAATGACGCCATCTGTAATGATTATATAAAGTGATATCCTTCTTTTGATAGTTCTAATGTCAAGAAGTCCATGCACACTATCCCTTGTTGTTGTGTTGTTCTGATATTTGTAAGTGGTGCTCTTTCATTTGGTAGTTTCTTTCTTATGATTCAATATGGACAATTCTTTATCCATTTGTCAATACCTTTCAATATCTGAATGCATGCATCCCTAGAAATATTTGCCTTTCATCAATGATGTTGTTCTGTCTCGTTTTTGGTTTCCCATTCGGGAATCTTCAGAGAAAATAAATCAAGTTGTTCCTATAATCTCCGTCAACCATTGATCTTTGGAACAGAATGTCCTCTTTCAATATCAATCTGTTGAAATGAAACAGTGAGTTGAATTTTACTGCTGGAACATCGTAAGCAGCATTTTTTCTGGTTGATGGTATGTATCCAAAACCTCATAACTGGATCCCGAAGTTGTTCACGTCGAATATCCATTGCTCATCGGTTTAAGTTACATTGATGCATCGACTTTGTTCGACTGAACCAAACATTCGTCATAGCGTTGAGACTAAATAAAACTGCAAAAGGCCTTTACAGATATTTGCATGTATATGTATGGTACTGATCTCCTGTATAAGTTGCTTAATTGTCCATCTGGTATGCATTTTTATAAAGCAAAGCTCGAAGACGTGCCGCATCGGCATTAGTTTTCCCTGGCCGATACTATCCATCTTAGCTGAAGACAAAACATATATGAGCAGTTCATTGTCATTGAGTACCGTACACCTTACCCAATAGAAATAATCGCAAAATTTGTTGCGGTTAGCCCAATATAATGCGAGAAACTCCACGTGAGCATTAGGTAGTTCCTTTCTGACTTAGAAAGACCTCGACTGTTGTAGGCAATCATTTGTTTCTGGCCATCTTGATCTCCGTAGAAGACATCACCCAGTGAATTCTGGCAAGCGTTATGTCGAGTTCAAACTGTTTCTGGTAATCTTAGAATCCTAAAATTGGTGGATTAGATGGACGGTCCTTGTGTTCTTGATATGAGTCATCATATTCTTTGTCCACGTGTCAAGGCTTTGGTTCAGTCTTCTTTTTCTTTCATTTTGTTTACTTTGATGGCTTACGTCATGTTATATCCCTAGACACGTTAAAAAATGGCGGGCTTCTTCAGTTTTGGTCAGCCAATTTATCACGTTTTCTCCATTCCTTGTGTCAGGCTCAGTACCATTAATCGAGAAATTGTAGCAAATGCATTTCACAGTGAATATTTATTGAGTGAAAACGAAGTCTCGTAGTCGTTGAAATGTCTTCTGCATCCTGTCAAGAAGTACATTCACTGTCTTAGAAAAAATGGTCAGGTCACCCCAATAGATGAAGCATATACCTAAAACATTCATCCATCATCTGATGAAATGTCGCTGGTAAAGTTGTCAATCCAAAAGGTAAACGCTTGTAAAAAAGAAACTAAGTTGCCTTACAGTGGAAGCTGTTCCTTCCTTTACTGGTCCAAAAACTCCCACCTGATGGTATCCGCTCTTCGTGTCCACAACCGTGAATTACTGATTTCCATCTAATGAGTCCAATAATACCCCCAGTGTATGTGGATCCTTGATGGATCTCTGATTCAGTAGGTGATAGCCAGCGCACAACCTTAAAATACCATCCGTTTTCATTGCTAACACCACATTCGATCGAAGACCACGATGTATGAGATCGTCCAATAATTGATCAGTTGACAACTGGTGTATCAGAGGGTTCCTTACTTCCTCAATTCCCGAAGTCGGAATTTTACGATGCCATTGCTTAAATGTTCGATCATCTGTTAAGTCTATTCTGTATCTTACTGCTGATGCGTGACCAAAATCCGTATCTATGTAAAACTTTCTTTTTGTCTGTTCAAAAGTTCCGAGCCCTCTATACTTCATCATCATTTAGTTTTTTTTAGTAGGTAATTTGACTTTGTTTGGTGGTAACTCCTCTATGCTACATGTAACTGGTTGCAGTTCTTAGTGCATCTGCTACAGTTTTCGTGGTGCATGATGTTAGATATTGGACTGGTATAGGCTCTTTCCTTTTCTGTGGCGAGTAAAGACAGATTTTGCTAAAGCTCTGTCCATATCTGATTTTGGGTTTCAATTTAGATCCCTTTGATTATTTTGACTTCATTTGTATTTATGCATCTTTCGATTCTGGGTTTCCAATGTTTAGATTTTATCTACACTGAAGTTTTCAAAATTGCAATATGCAGAAAGAAAGTTTACTGTAACTTCGATATTTTGTGAGGATACAATGTCTTTACCATCAGGTATGGCTGACTTTCTAGTGGAGTGAAGTAAAGCACAGAATGATGGGTACTGCAGATGTCTGTCCAAGCCGTATCTTCCAAGTTTGGTGGACTGATGGTGACTGACTTCCTCTCAGCTGATCTTATTACAACCAAACTATTTTGTTTCTTCTGTGACTCTTTGTTCATTAATGTTAATCATAATGCAAGATACCATGGTTTGTACAAGTGTGCATCCTTAAAAGAGTGGCACTTTTGTGTTGTAAGCTCTTTCCGGGACTACTAAGATACTAAGAGCAGGGGATTTACAACGTAGATCCTGTATCCAACAAAACTACAGCCACGGTCTGTAATTTATTTAAGAAAGAAGATATTTCATTGGCTGATTCGGTCAATCACTGTTCGTTTGCTGTCGAGTTGTTCCTCAAATGATATTTGCTAATAAGTAAAGCAGCATTTTCCGGAACATTTTTTGAATTGTCTAGTCCCATTCTGCATCATATGGCAATATGACCAGGGATTCCAATTCAATTTAATTCAATTCAATTCAATTCTTTAAAGTTGGTTCACGGGGTAATAACAAAATTACCGAACAGGATGGTCAAGAGCCGAAGTCCATGAGACGAACAGACAAATCGTGTGGAAACCACCGGCAAAATACACATATGACACAAGGTTTAACAAGCTTTTGAAATCGACTGTGAAATAACAAAAACAAGACAACAATAAAACATGCACAGATAAAACATTAAGAGACATACAAACTAAGCAACACAATGACACATCAGTCCAACTATATACAAGCATTTTTAGCACATTAAAAGCATTTATTGGCATAAAAACTTGCACATATTAAAACATTAAGAAAATTACAAACATTAAGCACACAATAACATCATTTAAAATACATGCAAGTAATTTACATATAAATCACAAGTTATTGACACATCTTCGTCGGGTAAAGCATTAAAAGCAATAGATGATAATATTAAACTTCTCTTTTTTAAAACATTAAAGTCCAACAATAAACATATTCAAAAATATCAAATAACTCATCTGTAAATTTAGATTAAGTGACCATTCTCTTGCAATAGAAACTGGTCGCTATGAAACAATGTCAGTAGAATACCGAAGGAACAAAGCAAAAGATTACATAAATCAAAGTCCAGAGACAAGGCAAAAACAAGAACACCAGAAGACGGAAGACCAAAGACACAACATGCCCACCAAACACACGAACATTACATATACAACACAAAAAACTAAAGCACTTACAGTGTGAACTCTCAAAAAACAGTGTGACATCAGGAAAAAATACCCAGGCATTTTAGAATATGTAATACATGTGGTGATTTGGATGGTGAAAACCATTTCCTTTTATATTGTAAAATAAATTAATAATTAAAGAAAAGAATTTCTCAGTAATTTTCATATACAAAATATATAAAATCATATTGATAATAATATAATTGAAAATATCCAAAATCCTATAAATTTCCAACAGGTGAAATTTTTAGGCTCCTTTATTAAACAGTCTTTAGAACTGAGGACAAGGGGCGCTTGATTACTTGCTCTATATTGTATATTGCATGTCTTATTAGTTGTTACATTGTATGTAAATTTGTTTTATGCTGCCATTGACCATGTGCTGGGTGTAAATTGTGCTTTTCATAAATAAATAAAGTATTTCTCCTGATGCCACCCGTTTTTCGCACGCTGTTCCAGAGCGTATTCACATGCAGGTGTGACCATCTTGCCTCTTATCCGAAGTAAACTATAAGGCATAAAGACGCAAACTCTTCAAAATTACTTTTAGAACACTATAAATGGAATGTTATGTAATGCATAAAGAATGGAAAATCTTATTATGTATCCGCCTTGTTTTTTTTTATTTTTTTAAGGTGGTCAGGAGGTGGTGTTGCAAAAAAATTAAAATAAATAATAAATATAATGAAAATAAATAAAATGACCGGAAAGATGAGTAAAAATCCCCCAGAATACAAAATTCTATCGGATATAATCTTGTATGTCAGTATCATTTATTTTTTTATAACTATCTTTATTTGCATATTGAAATATATCATGTATTTGTTGGTGAGACAACAGCCTCATACACAAACGATCCACTTTATGGTGGGAGATCCTACTTAGGTATTCCGTCATTTTGAATTCATTTTATGCTTTGGTTGGTATTTTTCATTAAAAAAATTACAAAGATTTTAAAATTTGAACAAATCTTTTCAATATTCCACCTAAAATAAAACTTAGGGTCCATTTCTTTTAATCTGGCATTCATTTTTGGTGTGAAATTTAAGATGGTATTTATACTGTAATATTCTTTGAAATGAAAATTTAAACAAGGGAGGTAATTGAAAAAAATGCAAAGAAATCACTACGAAAATTTTAATTTTGTGAAATTATTAGATAAGGTCCATGACTCCCGCCTTTCTTTTTGTTTTAGAAAGTTTAATACGAATGCTAGCAATATATAAAGTTAATCAGAAGTCCTTGGATGTAACTTAAAATAATTTGGTAGATATGATGATTTTAACATTTCAACTAAAAAAAAATAATATTTGCAGTGAAAGAATGTGAGCTTAAATGGCTCATGACCCTATTTTTGAATTTTTTGGAAGTTAATTTTTAAAGTTTAATTCTGCAAACACATTGAAAATTTGTGATGAATTTTGCTTCTATCCCCGAATCACCAGAAGTTTAAGGTGATCGGTTTCTGAATATGGCAAAATATATGGAACCCCTTTAAATTCTGTATAGCATATATTTTTTTGTCCCATAACTCCCATTTCTTTTTAAATAAATAGACCTAAATAGCATCAGCATGATTTGAAACATTTTAAATAAAATTGAACAGATTGTACTGCCGGAGAGTGCCCCAGTTAAACTGTCCTCTTATAGCTTCAATGTAATTGTAAGCTGGGACATAATAAAGAGTGTCATGATAATTTGGCTCAATATTTTGCAATTTGAAATGAATTTTCCAACGTAATTGATTGACTGAGTTCTTAATTTTTTTTTAGTAATTAATATTTGACTAGATTTTCGTTAAACAAGTCTTTTGATAAATGTATTCATCTTTTAATGAAGAAATCAATAGCTCTTAAATGTTTTCTAAGTTCACTTCATCTGGGATAAAGTATTTTCTTTATTATCCTTAAGAAAGCATTTATTGTTATGTTAAAATTCATTAAATTCACATTTGTTTTCCTGCATTCCATCTTCAATGGCGGACTGTGCACACTACACCGCCTCTGAAGTCAGTACAGGCGGAACAGATCCAGAACACTGTTCTCAGTCACTCGATTGTTGTGCGGTACTGTGCAGGACGTCCAGGACAATGAATCGAGCGCCTCCCCCGTCAAAAACAAGATTTTTAATTGTAACTAAAATTATACGACGAAAAACTAACAAAGGCTTTAATAATTAGACTAATAATATAAAATGCTATATCAGTGCAAAAAAACTACAACATTTTGTCGTTTATTTGTGATTTTATTCACGGAAATGTATTTTGGGTACGGCAGTTCTTGGTACGGGTACGGGTTACCCAATTTACCCCGTATCGTGATCATTCTTGTCGTTATCTCCCTTGATTTTTCTGAAAAGCAGTCGACGATTGGCAAAATATCATGAAGATATAAATCCTTAAAGGCTTGAAAAGTCACCCTGTGTTTTCTGTACGTTTTAAAACTGAAAAAACCAAAGCTTTCTCACGTCGAGAGTTTCCAGGTTTTGCAAACAGGCGCAGAGCAAAGGAGTCGGAAATTTTCAATGTTCATTTCAAGTTAAAATATGAAGCCCCACACATTCGAGTTTCACGAACGTACTGAGTGAAACGAAATCTTATCAATATTCATTTCAACTTAAAATATGAAGCCCGACATATTGAAATTTTATCAATATTCGTTTCAAGTTAAAGATGTTAAAATGTGAAGCCCCACACACAGAAGTTTCACGAATGAACGTAGTGAACGTCATGAAACTTCAATGTGTGGGGCTTCATATTATAACTTGAAACGAAATATTGATAAAATTTCCGACTCTTGTGCACAGAGCAGGCCAGTGTGTTTGCGCACCTCTTCATAGATTCACAAAGTTTTAAAGTGGACAACTTTTGCAGGTTTAGGCCTAAATTTATAAAGCCCTCGTGTGTCTTTGTCTGTTTCCTAGTTATTTCACTTAATGTCTATGGGAGTCTAGGATGATATTTATTTCGCTGAACTTGATACTCTTTATTTAGGGGCCAACTCCGACCTGCCGTTGGGTGTGGGGTTTCCTCACCTTTCATTGAAGATCTTATGGTGGATTTGAGTTGTTATTACTCCCCTTTGGGTCGTTGTCTCTTTGACACATTCCCCGTTTCTGTTCTATTTCCTAATTTATATGCAAATACTCACTCTGAATGCTTGAGTATAACACTTTTGAATAATTAAATTAAGCACTAGAAAATTGGTCTGTACTATGTGGTAAGGGGTTCTGAATGCAGCTTCGCCCAGTTTTGCATAAACATTGTATTGGCCGCTGTATCTGCACAGAAATCCCAGCATAGGAATGTTAAAAAGAAAGATTTTTACAAAACAAACCGTGTGAAAAAAGACACTTATTATTTCGTTGCTATTAAATGACACAAAGGATGAGTGGCAGTAAGACCCATTTTTGGCCCAAGATTTACCATGAAACTAAAACTATACAAACAGATGTCTTTTGTTGCTGAAACATTGAACAAATATAGGGCTTAAGGAAAATGATGAAGCTTTTTTCCATATCAGTTTGATTCTCATGATAATCAGTTAACTCAAAAGCTATATTTTTTGAAATCGTCAGAATTTCACAGATTTTTGCTGTGTTTTACACATCTTTGTGCTTTGAAAAATGTGGGCGCATCTGAATAACAACTTCATATTTAGTCAAAATGTGTAAAATGGTGAAATACATCATTTCTGAAAGTTAGAAGTTGTTGTTTGCATGTGCCCCATGTTCACTTAAAGGAAATTTCCTTTGAGAACATTCAAAATTGCAGATTTTCTGATTTTCTTTCAAAAAGACGGCTCCTTGTGATGTCACAATAACGTCAAAATGAAAGGAATTCGTATTATTATATGTTTTCTTTGTAGCCAGATGTAATAGTTAATATTTCTTATAAATATCATACTATTTTAAACAACTTGATTTTTGAAGCCAAATATGGGTCTTATTGCCACTCATCCTTTGTATTGAAATTACAAAATAATTGAAAAGGGGGATTTGGAACACCAGTAAGGTAAAACACTTATACAGATTAGCGGTTTTTAGCCTTTTGAAGTAAGTTATGTATTTTCCACTAAATTTTGGTAATTATGTCACCCCAGACAAATCGGGGTGACATGTTGTTATTCTACGTTTCTTCTGATTATTATTATTATGTCACCCCAGACTTTGTCAGGGTGACTTGTTGTTATTCTAGTAATCTCCATTTCTTCTGATTATTCTTCTTCTCGTTCTTCTTACAATAAAATTTTGTCTGAGCGATAATTTTTAAATGGCTTGATGAAATGTTTTGAAACTTTGCATGAAGTTGGACCTCCATCCAAAGTTAGATTTTGAGGTTGCCAACAAGATGGAATGATCGAATAGGGAGTCTGGGGGTGACATCGGCTATTGCTTGCAATTGCAAATCTAGTTATGTCACCTCAGACGTAGTTGGGGTGACATGTTGTTATTCTACATTTCTTCTGATTATTATGTCACCCCAGACGTAGTCGGGGTGACATGTTGTTATTCTACGTTTCTTCTGATTATTATTCTTCTTCTTTTTTTTCTTCTTTCTTCTTCCAATAAATTTTGTCCGAGCGATTATTTTGAAATGGCTGAATGGAATGATTTCAAACTTTGCACAAAGTTGCATCACCATCTGAAGTTATATGCTGCGCTTTTAAAATTTCCAATGGGGAGTCTGGGGTGACATCGGCTATTGCTTGCAATTGCAAATCTAGTTTCTTTTCTTTTCTTCAAACCTTAAAAGTTTAAGTTGTAAACTTATTGACACAATGTTTTGTGTTTGCCAAAATTGACTTATAACATCTAAAGGTCGGTGGTGTGTGGAAACACCGAATGCGTGGACACCGGTGCTCACACTGCACTTGTTACAGAAAGATGGCAGGTTCCGAGCACAGTCCAAGTCATTCATGAGCCGCTTGTCTTGGAAATAAAAAAACAACCGAAAATCAAAAGAATACAGGCACATGTTTTATAAAATATGTCAACCATACCTTTCTTCTTCAACATAAGGAGGGACAGACATTTATTCTGAAATATGTGCCATATGTGCCTTTGAAAAAAAAGATTCCACAAAGGTTTTTTTTTCTAGGACTACTGCAGTGCTTGTGGCATTGGCAAAAATAAAAATTCATAAATTGTATCTATACTTAATTGTATACTCCCCATCACTATTATCATATCACTTGTAGAGTTTGCTAAAACATTTTTTTGAGGCTGTCGGTTGAGGACTGGAGAATTTTGTTTTTCTACAATATTTTTGCTGGACTATTGCAAGAAAAGTATCCAACAACACTGTTTTTTGCCTGTTATTGGTACCATAACATACAATAAATATACTAATTTAGCAATTTTGTGGCAATCACGACTTCAAAAATGAGCCTATTTAAGTTTCTGTCTTCTTGGTTTGAATTGTCCTGAGAAAATTGGTCCCTTAGCTCAGTTCCCTTGTTAAATTTTGCCATTATGGATATATTTACCACTGTACATGTCAACTGGCATAATTAAATTTCAGTGGCTAAATCACAACCTGTAAAAATTTAACCAGTCATTCCAGTGTTAAAAAAATATTCCTATGATTGACTTATTACACAGAGAGACATATAATTACAGAGATTGGCAACTCTACTATAACCCCATATTAATCACAACAAACATGGTATGGCCACATCAGAACTTCTTAAACTAATTTTAGCTTAGAAAACATATTTCTGAACCGAAAAGTGAATTGTTTTAATTTCATAATTATTTTAAAATAGAGTTTCGAAAATTTGAATAAAAAATATTGATTAATGAATTAATAAAAAAGATATTGGCAAATGAAGTGGAAACTTCATGTGGAAATCTGACGATGAAGATCGTGATGTGCCTTGTTTACTTTTGAAACTCCTCTTTTATATCGGTGATTACAACTTTCTAGTTATGAAAACTGGAAAGTACTTTACCATGTTGGTTGTGTTTAAATAGTTTTATTATGATATTTTCATACATTATCAAGTTATTAGTGATTTATGATTGTGAAGTGGAAGTTTTATCGAAGTCTTCACGAGAATTCGTCATTTTGCCAATCTCTTTTTATTACATGTCTCTGTGTAACATGACTAAAGTGATTAATAATGTTGTTCTAATCATTATATAAAATAAATTTCTCAATTTAAGGCTAGAAGAAAAATGCCACCATGAGTGAAAGCATTTTGGATCATGGAGGAGGAGTGTTTAGATCAGATTCAGTGTTGGATGGTTATGAAGTTACCCCTCCATTTAACAATACAGACAAGGAACATTTGATTAGATTGGGACATTCAGTTATCAACACTTTACAGACATGGTCTGATGCAGGTTATGTCATTCTAGCAATGACAAACATCAAGAACAATTTTCATAATGGTAAATAAATTTATGTTATTTTACAATGGTATTGAGAATGCTGTTTTACTTGTTTTTTATGACAGCAAAATTTTTTGGTTATATTATGGTATGGCACACTAGTTTGCATTAGCATCTGCTGTGGCATGTTCAGTCTTCTCGAAAATTAAAACCTTTTAGATGAGCCAGACTCAAAGAAATGCCCTCAACATTTTTGTCAAGAATACCGCTTAAGTGCACGCTAAGGGCCTTGAGGGGCGAATATTGTTCACCTCTGGTTGAAGACCCTCAGGTGACATCAAGATTTAGACAGGAATAAAAGCCCTGTCCTTGATAAACTGGAGTTTTCTATGTATTGTGTGCGTTTTTGTCACATGTACATTCATTCCATTTGCCATCATATTTTTTTATTAAAGATTGTTTTTATAATTTTTGGTGTAGCACATGGGTAGATTACTTTCATTTTCATTTTGCAATTTAAGCTTTTGAGTATGAATAAGATTATACAGTTATTGATTGCCCTTTTCATATGATAACAAAACATAGTCTTTCGCTCTGCTTTACATATCTGTAGACACAAAATTTCCTGTCCAGAACTGAAGTAGACCAATACAATTAAAATATTGCTTTCTACATAGGAAAAGCTTTGATTTTGTTTAGGTCTAGAGATCAGGACCACATTAACCGGCATTTACCATTGACAAGAAATGAAAGAATCTGATTTTTTTTAATTTTAACTTTACAACAGAACTAGAGTATTTAATTAAAAAAAATATGATACATTTTATTTTTTATAATTCAAAGTTAAGGAAACATGGAAGTTCAATTTGTTATAACTTTTTGACCTTACAGTTATTCTTTCAAAGTTCAGATTTGAATATAATTGAAATTATCAAAGAAAAGTGACCTAATATATGTATTACTCGCCAAATATGATCAAAGTACAAGGAAAATGGTTTATTGTGGCCTAACACATAGAAAAATCTCTGTGTGTACAAATGAAACATGAATGTCAAAGAATAGATTATTTATTTTATGTATTAATACTGTGCTTTACTGGTGATGTGGTTACTTTCAATGTTTTTTTTCTGTAAGATGATGAAATTGGTGTCATTGTAATTGAAATTAATGCAGTTTTAAATAATTGGGAACATATTAATACATTTGTTTTGTTTTCAGGTATTTTTCAAAAGTTTCTTGTTAACAAAAAGATAGACCAGGTTGTGTTCAAAGTAATGGAGTCCTTATCTGGAGATGCTGCTATACAGATGGTTTGTTATCAACATAAATTCATTTCAAAGAAATTTTGATTGATTGATTGATTGATTTTTGTTTAAAGTCTACTCAGCAATATTTCAGCTATATCAACACGAGAACAAGTTTGTCAATAAATAATCACTTTTTGTATGGAAAGAGTTATGGGACGAGAAATTCTGACTGCCACTGGAAAAGCAGGGCAAAATCGAAGAGGGAGGGGAATTTAAACACCTACAGACAAGAAATTTTGAGAATTCCTGGTATTGACATATAAGTGTACATGTGTATTAAATTAGTGGTCACTTATAGCTACATTAATACATGTTTATTACATATCAAAAACAATATATCCATTTGTGTTCATTTAAAGTAAACATTTCATAATGAAGTAATTTAAGAGAGTGGAACAGGGGTATTTGTTGTGCTGAAGGATTCATATTTATTATCCCCGCACTTTCGAAGAAAGTTCGGGGATAATGTTATACCCTCCGTCTGTCCGTCCGTCCGTCCGTCCGTCCGTCACACTTTTCTTGTGACTCAAACTTCTCCTACATTTTTGGATTTAGGGATTTAATTTTGTTGTAGAATTGTTGCATATAGTGTGCAGATGCGCAATAAGCTTTCGGATTTTCGATATTGGTCTTGGTGCAAACAAGAGGCCCCATGATGTCAATTTTTACACATGTGGCATGTGACACAAACTCCTCCTACATTTATGGATTTAGGGATTTAATTTTGTTATAGAATTGTTGCATATAGTCTGTAGATGCGCAATAAGCTTTCGGATTTTTGATATTGGTCTTGGTGCAAACAAGAGGCCCCATGATGTCAATTTAAACAAAGACCAAAAGATGTGGATTAGACACATGTGGCATGTGACGCAAAC
>MJUU01060483.1:0-15914 GCA_002080025.1 Modiolus philippinarum
TACTACAAACCCCTACAATACTGAATTACGCAGGGTGGGTTCAGTGACCAGAAAGGCGCCATGCTCAAATGACAAATTAATCTTCTCGGGCGATGTCCATTTGAACTAGGATACGGCATTGATTGTATGTTGTTTTATACCAGTTGAATGAGGATATTTCAATCATTTGTTACACCATTTCCAACGAAATTAAAATGACAAGACGTGTCTTGTTCAAACCCAACGTACAGAAGAATGTGACGTCACACTACCCTGACGTCAACAAGAATTGTGCACAATACAGTTTACGCATGAAATATTTGCCAAAGAAAGAGTTCCCTTTTTTTTTCAAAGTTAAAAACGAAATTGCAATATTTGGAAATTCCCGATAAACAGAATATAGGACTTTTTGTTTTTGATACGGACTTTATCAGGTAGCATATCAGGTTCGCCCTAGCGGGCTTACCTGATATACTACCGTGATAAAGTCCGTATCAAAAACAAAAAGTCCTATATTCTATATATCTATGTGGTGCTGTACTAAGACTGGACAACTAGTGGTATCAATTTTGACACCAAGTTTGCAATTCTAGTGGCTGTTTTTACTTTAACGATGAAAAAGAAGTTCATTTGCTTCCGTACTTAGTTCCCTGTCAATCATAAATAGCCATAATCATTACTTTTTTGTATTCCAACTTGCACATGTTTTGCCGTCGTTGAATTAAAATGACATTTAGTGTCCTAACTTGACCAAACAGCGATTGTTCTGCAAATGAACACCTTTGTATTATATTCGCGTAATTGTCATATGTGTTCAAAAGAACTTAATTCACAAACCAACAAATTTGGCCCCAAAATTTTAAGTAGAGTCAAACAAAACAAACAAGGCACGAGTAAATAGCCTAGTGTCTTTCATTATAGCGTCAAAATCTTTGAAGTACATACTTTGCTAGAATGTTCGAAATAATCTGACCAAATAGGAAAAGATAAAAATTCTTGATAACATTTGAGGAAAATAGCTCATTTTTCGTAGAATCAGAAGTAACAGAACACACCCGCCGATAACCTAAACATTTTGTGTATGGACATTTCTTGAAAAACGCTATTGACCGGCAAAATATTTGGTTGTCGAAGAATGTGCTCTAGGTTTCTGTACAAAAAAACTTCTGGAAAACATCGAATTTTTACAAATATGTCGACAGTTTGAGACGTCGTACCGATGTCACAATCATGATTTGATGTAAAACAAAATGGCATACAACATTTTTAGTAATTTTATTTGGAAAACAACCATTTCGAATTTGACGAAAAAGGTCATCTCAGTACTAAAATTACGACAAAATAGACGATTTCAATTACTACATTATCAATTTCCCTAACATAGACAGTAATATTGCAGCTTCTCCTGCTTACGGAGTGTATGTTTCAACAGTTGATTCGTTACAAAGCTAGGTAAAATTGTACAGACTTTCTCATTAGACATAGTTATCTCCGTGACTGCCTGTTTAATCAAAGCTTAAAAAAATCCGTCTCATACTATCATTAAAAAAGTTCATTTCTTAAATAGATATCAGTCTCTTAAGGGAAAAGTTGATTCAAGATTCTTTTCTTTTTAGCTCACCTAGCAATGCCAGGGTGAGGTTTGCCATCACTTGGCGTCCGGTGTCCGTCGTCCGTCCGTCGTGAACTTTTCATTCAAAGATCTTCTCCTCTGATACTACTAGGCCAATTGGAACCAAAGTTGGTCACAATAGTCCTTAGATGGTCCCTTCCACAAAAGGTATCCGACAGGTCCGTACCTCATCCAAGATGGCCGCCAGCGGGGAACATAGTTTTGACATTGGACCCTATGGAAAAGACATTCAAAGATCTTCTCAGAAACTACCTGTCCAATTATAACCAAACTTAGACACAATGGTCCTTAGATGGTCCCTTCCAAAAAAGGTATCCGCCAGGTCCATACCTAATCCAAGATGGCCGCCAGCGGGTAACATAGTTTTAACATTGGACCCTATGGGAAAGACATTCAAAGATCTTCTTCTCAGAAACTACCATTCCAATTATAACCAAACTTAGACACAATAGTCTTTAGATGGTCCCTTCCAAAAAAGGTATCCGACAGGTCCGTACCTAATCCAAGATGGACACCAGCGGCGAACATAATTTTAAAATTGGACAAAATCGTTACAGGGCTGCCAATTTTATCAAATATTGATGTGATCTATAAAGAAACGGGATGGAAAAGTCTCCAAGAAAGAAGAAATAGACGTAGGCTACATTTGTTTTTTAATATACAAAATAATTATGCGCCTGAATATCTATGTGGTTTAATACCTCCAACAATTCAAAGTACCACAGTATATCCGCTTAGAAATGGAAATGATATTATCGTAAATTTTTGTAGACTATCAAATACAGCGGAATCATTTATTCCTGCTACTATTAAGCAGTGGAATAAATTTGATGAATCCGTTAGAAATCTAAATACAATTTCAAAATTCAAGTCGGCTATAAAATCAAAGTCTGATAATAGTAATATCCCAAAGAATTTCTCATTTGGGCCTCGAAAACTAATTATTCTTCTCACTCAATTTAGATGTTCTGCTACTTTTCTCAATTACATCTATAAAGAGTAAATATTGTCTCTAATCCAAGCTGCTTATGTGGAGCTCAGTGTGAGAACTCGCACCATTTCTTTTTAAATTGTCCATAATGCACAAACTTGCGTAACATATTGATAAATAGTCTTGATTGGCTGCCAGGCGGTCTTGAGGTCAACTAACATCTTCTAACAAACGGAGATAGTCGCTTATCAAACGAACAAAATGAAATTGTCTTCAAAAGTGTTCAAAAATTTTTAAAAAATTCAAAGCGGTTCTTGATTATGTAATTGAATTAGCATTCTTAACGAGCAGTTCACACACACCAAACACATACTACTCTCTTTTCTTTCTTTGGTATTTTTTATTTTTTTTTCCCTCTTGCATTTATTTTGTATATATAATATTATGTATTCATGTGTTTGATTACTTTGCATGCTCATATATTACTGTAAAATATTGTATTAAAGGAGAAGACGATCTAAATTGGCAGAACTTGTGTCTGATCCTTTTTGCTGTAATATTTAGCAAATAAAATATGTTCAAATCAAACATTGGACCTTATGGAAAAGACACTCAAAGATCTTCTTCTCAGAAACTACCAGTCCAATTATAACCAAACTTAGACTTCCAAAAAAGGTATCCGACATGTCTATACCTAATCCAAGATAGCCGCCAGCGGGGAACATAGTTTATGGGAAAGACATTCAAAGATCTTCTTCTCAGAAACTACAAGTCCAATTATATTCAAACTTAGTCACAATGGCCCTTAGATGATCCTTTTCATAAAAGATATCTGGCAGGTCTGTACCTCATCCAAGATGGCCGCCAGCGGGAACATAGTTTTAACATTGGACCCTATGGAATATACATTCAAAGATCTTCTCAGAAACTACCAGTCAATTATAACAAAACTTAGTCACAATGGTCCTTAGGTTGTCCCATCCAAAAAAGGTATCCGGCAGGTCCATACCTCATCCAAGATGGCCACCATCTGAACATAGTTTTTTCATTGGCCCTATTGATTTTAAGGGGAACCTCTGCCCAAATTTTTGAATTATTATTTGAATTGTTGTCTGAATGTTTCAATTTCAGCATTATGTATTACCTTGATTATAAAAAGAACCCCTGCCCAATTTTTTTAATGGTGTTCTGTTATGGGTTGTAATAGATGGTGGATCTTTCAGTTTGCCATGGAAACCAAACAAGAACACTGTAATTTTAGAAAAAAAGTATTCTGCTAACTTCAACTTTGTTTTTCCTATTGGAAATGCCTTTTATCTATGTCAGCATGGTCCAGGTGAGCGATACAGGCTCTTGAGAGCCTCTTGTTTACTTAAAAGTGGCCATGGGATTATTTCTTTTAACTGTCTTCGACCTTTCAATAGAAATTGCTGTTGAGTTGCTACCGGACACTACCGCAACGGAAAAGGAGGTTTGGAGCGCATTAAAACCAGTTTAACCCATCATTTCTTTTGAAATTCCCGTACAAAGTCAGGACCATTGCGCTAGGTTGAAAGTTTATTTGTGTTGCTTTTGTTTTCTACATTGTTTTGTATATCCGACTGCTATTTTTAATTTTATCTTTGTCGATGTTTTTTTTTAATTTGAGGTTTAGAGATATTAAGAAGTACTATGGATTTTAATTGGTTGTGCCTTGATATTAAGAAGTACCATGGATTTTAATTGGTTGTGCCATAGGGTTAGAAAATAACATTTACAAATCAGCCATCCAAGAGATTTTCACAACCTCATTTTTACTTAACTTTCACTTTCTTACGACCTTTCACTGGCAATTATTGTACGAAGTCAGGACCATTGCGGTCGACAATTTTCCGGTCGTTTCCATCTGTTTGTCTAAATGCGTCATGGACTTTGTCTCTTGACAACTCTATTCGGTAATTTTGTTATTACCCCCATTAAATTAAAGAAATTTTCAACAGATTATATTCCCCCTCCCACTGTTATATGGGAGGAAAAACAGCAAAGCAGGGGTTCAAATTCAGCCGTAGACCTTGTTAGATTTTCCGATGGTAACAGGTTTAAAAAGACGATTTTCATCACGGTTGGCATTCGGAAACATCTTCTATCCTTGCAGCTAACCTTACCAACACATTTTCATTCATATTTTCCTCCTCCGCCTGAGACTTCGTTGAAACAAATATCAACACCCAAGTGTTTCCGCCTAAGGTAATTTTCGGGGGAGGGGGTGCTTATGAAATTTAAAATAAATAATTTAATCATAGAACTAGACGTGAAAATAAATATTAAATTATTTAAATCCTGCATGTCATGGAAATAAGTAATTTAATGTTGTTCTAAAAACCAAATACCGAAGTTACTGTACATTTTCTTTCTTTCGACAACTTATGTTTCATCAGAGAAGATTAAATCAAAACACTGGAAATCATGTTTCGAAAAATGCATAAAATTGTTAGAGAACAATTGATCAAAATGATACCAATTGAAAGCTAAGTCCGTTAAGGACAGAGCTCTAGACTACTGAGTTGGTGAAAACACTCGGGGATTAACAGTCAGCCCACCAACAGTGGCATCTACCAAATGTAATTAATGACAAAATACCGAAACAACTGTAAATTTTATTTCTGTTTATGGCCATTTTGATAGCTTATGTCTCATCAGTGCAGATAAAATCAAAACATTGAAAGTCAAGCTTCGAAAGATGTATAAAGCTGACAGAACAATTGATCAAAATGATCTAAATGGAAAACCAAGATCTGCTAAGAAAAGAGTTTTGTATGAAGGAGAAACTGCTTAGTTTGAAACAAAATTTTCTTATAAAGGCATTGTCAGTTTCCAAATAAAATCGATTTTTTGCCAGCAGCCAAGCAATGGACTACTGGGCAGGTGAATACCCTCTTGGACAAACAGTCAACAAGCAGTGGCATCGACACAGTGGTAATTAATGACAGAATACCAAAAGGACTGTAAATTTTCTTTATGCATATGGATATTTTATGTCTCATCAATGCAGATAAAATCTTAACATTTGAACTAAGTTTGACAGATGTATAAAAGCTGATAGAGAACAATTAATCAGAAGGATCTAAGTTGAAAACCAAGTTGAAAATCAAAATCAGTTAAGGACAGTGCTTTACATCAGGAGATACTTCTTTGTTTTAAGCAAAGTTTTTCTAATTTAGAATGTAATTCTGACCACCTGTTTAAGGTGTCTGCAGGGTATTATTTTCCTATTATAGAATTTTGTGAAATTTTCTGTGTAGAAACATCATTGTATTATTGTTCAAAATATAAAATAAAATTTGGGGGTCACCGTGCATTTAAGCGCAAAAACTGAAATTGAAAATTTCAGGATATTACATAGAAATGTTAAGGAAAATGGTTATATAAGAGGATAGCTTGAAAAATTTATTATAGATTTTCTCCATACTTTGCATGTGTTTTGAAATTATTATATAGTTTACATATACAAAATAAAAATTAGGGGTCACCGTTGAAATAAGAGAGATAAATTGCAAAATGTTAATTTCTGTAGTGATATTTTTGTTAAATTCTTTTATCAAATTATCTCCCTTGTATAATTTCTGTGTTCTGTAAATCCAGCTTAAGATTTAAAGCTTGTGTGTTTTAGTCCACTTTTTTGTAATGAAAATGTTGTAAAAGTTATTAGGAATGATATTTCTAAATACTTTGGAACATTCTTTAAATTTCAAATAACTATTTTGTTAAATTTTTTAAGGAATGAAACCTAAATGAACAAGTATAAGACAAAAATGGCGGAATAATACCACTGAGACACCTTAAAGTGCCCACATATCATTTATATTATAATGCAAAATTTTTCTATTTTTTTTCATACAAAAGACTGTATGAGTGCCCTGTGTTTGTCTATATGTTGTAATCGTCCACAAGCTTAAGACACTAGTGCTTTTGTCGGGCAACAGATAACAGTGACTGTAAGAGTACTTTGTCAGTTTATTTAATGTTTGGTGATAATCCATGACTGTAAATTTCCTTTCTGCATATGGCCATTTTGACGACTTATTTCTCATCAGAGTAGATAAAATCAAAACATCGGAAATCAAGTTTCGGAAGTTCATAGAAGCTAATAGTGAACAATTAATCAAAACTATCTAATTAAAAGCAAGGACAGCACTTTGGATGAGAGAGATACTAGTGCTCTTTAGTTTTAAACAAAATTTTCCAAATTAAATTTCAACATTGTCAGTTTCTATCGACGCAGTGGTAATAAATAACAAAACACCAAAGTAACTGTATTTTTTGAAAAATACGAAATTAGTTTTGGTGAAAATAATTTATTTTTCTAGGCAAAAACCCCTTCCCGAAAATCAAATGGTCATCTCTTAAAGTGACCCTATCTAGATCCCCACCCCGAAAATACAATGGTCTTCCCTGTTGATCACAATATCTAAATGGGTACTGTAAACATTTCGTAGAATGCACATTTTGAGTTGTTTGTCCGTAAAATAGTATATTTTGCATTAAAAATGAGATCTTGATTGACTTCTCACAAAATGTTCTAGATTTTTATTTATAAAAAAAAATTTCATCGGCGCGAATTATGAATTAGCAAAATACACTGAATTTGGCAATTTACGTTCTCAAGAAATGTAGTTTAGATTAACGGTGCTATTTGTAGTTAAAGAATGTATTGACCACATCTTGTTTAACCCGCAGATTTGTACATATTTCCTTAAAAGGGACTTCAATTTCTCATATAAAAAGTATATAATGAAGCTTATTTATTGGTCATGTTTTCATTTTAAAAATGTCTGTTTTAATGACAACAGCCATTCATTCTTAAGTGGATGCACACCGATTAACTACCATTCTGGCAAACGATTTTTAGCACAGCACTTGATTTTCAATTTCTAGTGTAACAGAGGGCAAGCGAGAAACAGGGCACGCCCACTGTTTCTCAGGCATTTCACGCAAAAATTCCTACTGCAGAGAAAATAAGTATATCCTTTGCAGATTTTCCTTTTCCCGTTTATCTTGTTTTGATACTACATCATATTATTCAAAACAAATCATAAAGACATCTTTAAAAACATGCTAGGGAGTGACCTTGATATGATTTTTGTCAAGAATACCGCTTAAGTGCACGCTAGGGGCATTCTTGATCTCGCTTGAGGGGGTGAATATTGTTCACCTCTGGTTGAAGACCCTCAGGTGACATCAAGATGTAGACAGGAATAAAATAGGAAGGGAAACGGGGAATGTGTCAAAGAGACAACGACCCAAAGGGGAGTAATAACAACTCAAAGCCTTGTTCTTGATAAACTGGAGTTTTCTATGTATAATGTGTGTTTTTGTCACATGTACATTCACTCCATATCCTATGAGATGTTTCATTTCTTCTTTTATATCACCTCTTTTAAGCTGCGAGATGTGTAGGTAAAGGCAAATGTTCAAATATCAAAAACCGTACCTAAACATTATCATAAAACGGGACAAAACGTGCTACATATGTATGTCTCTCGCTTGCCTTAAAACAAGTCAAGTTTTGTTATGTTTTTAGCATTTCCAATTTTATCAATACAGTCATCGATACTGTTTCTACAAGGGGCTTATACAAAGAAAACAAAAACATTTCGCCCAGTCCTTTAATTTCAGCTTCTGCTACATACAAATGTAGACGATGTACTTTTTCTTAGTAATCCTAGCTTGAATGGATATTTACATGAGATCTATCCCAATGAGCTTGAAATTAAAGAAACAACTGATACACCTATACTGTAGCTTCGTACCTGAATCTTTTGTTGTATATCGACGAAGATGGACGTTTGAAATCTAAGCTACACGACAAGCGTGATAATTTTAATTTCCCAACAGTGAACTTTCCCTTTCTTAAAGGCAACATACCTACCACTCCAGCATATGGAGTTTATATTTCATAGTTGATTCGTTACTGTCGAGATTGTAAAGTGATTTTTTTAACAGAGCAAAAACACTATCCCAAAAGCTGCTTAGTCAGGGATTTGTTCAACCGTTGTTAATTTTAACCCTCAAGAAATTCTATGGCCGTCACCATAACATCATTGAAAGATATGACGTGTCAGTATCCCAAGTGAAAGCGGACATTTTCAGCTAGATTCACGTCTTCCCGGATTTGACTACCGATTTTGACATTTTCCTAGATTGACTCACTTACAGTGTGACGTGTGCTGTTAACAGAGCAGGACATGCTTACCCTTCCGAGCACCTAATGTCTCAGTTTCACTGGAGTTCACACTGTGAGTGCCTTGTTTTTGAATGCCGGAAGTTGTCTTTTCAATTTCTGAACTTTGTATCTGCTTAACGTTATTGTTTTCTGTGTTTAAGGACATTGTTTTCTGTGCCCTCGTTTTAGACCTTGTCTTTGGACTTCGATTTTTGGAAATTCCATTCCTTTGTTCCTTCGGTATTCCACTGCCGTTGTTTAAAGATTAGGCAAATAGAAATGATTTAAAATTTTGTTGTAAGTCTTATTAATACCTAAGTGTCCTGACAAAGAAATATCTCAGCTCTATACACCTTTGTTAGTACAATCTGATACTTTACTACCCATTCTGCATCATTGCAGTAGATACATCAGAAGGTCTCCATTTACGCAGAAGAATACCATTTTTAGTAAAATATGTGACAGGTTCCTGCAAAAATTCACTTTCATCAACAGCCCTATTGAAAAGACATGAAATTTCAGGGTCATTGCTAAATGTAAACATAGAAATACCTTCACCTGAACCTATGAACTGTTAGAAAACTCTAAGGGCTTGCTTGTTTTGTTACCAACATCACTAAGCTGACTTATAAATGTATCAGACAAATCAAAACCATCAGTACTATTTTCATCAAATTTCTTAGTTTCAACACATTTCTTTTTTAAAGCATGAGTAACTGCACAGGCAGAATACAACTAAAAAACTTCTGTTCAGCGGAATCAGAAACTTATCGAAAGGAGGTTTGTCTGTAACAATAGGATTTCGCTTAACTTTATCCCCTGCTAAATCATTCCAAAGAAGAAGTTGCACACCCTCAAAGGGCAATGATGACTTGATACCTAAGGTCACAGGTCCAGAAACAATGTCTAAAGACAAATAAAAATTATGAAGAGGAATAGCAGTATATCCACTAGAATCTACCCCTTTTATAAGTTTATTTCTACCAGTACTAGAAATAGCATCATGCGGTGGGGTAGTCGCCAACAAAAGAGATTGTGAGGTTCCAGTATCTCTTAAAATTCGAATGGAGGTAGAGACAAAAATCACTCGAAAGAGACACAAAAACCATCACTAATAAATGGTTAAAAAATATCTATAATGGAACTATATGGGATTTGACCTCAACCTTGCTAAAAAGATCAGAAACCGACTTAACCGCAGAGAAAGAACTTTGCATATCTGTACCAAAATGAGGCAAGCATGGTGACGATTCAACTAAACCACTAGGCTTATTTTCACTTCCTTCCTTTGCTTGAACCTATAACAAGCAGATATCAATTGGCCTTCCTTCTTACAATAATTACATGAAATCGATTGAAATGGCTTCTGTAACTGTGAGGATGTGACTTCGACGAGCTATATATTGGACATTGCCTACTGTTTACATCATTCGTAGGTTTGGGTGAAAAATTTGTAAAATTAGTATGGTTTCTGAAAAAATTTCTGTGGTTTATTATTATGTGTAAGTGAAAGATCAGCAGCTAAAGGTGCAGCTATTTCCAAAGTTACAGCTTTTTGTCCATCAATAACAGTTTTAATGTCAGTACTAATACATTTTTAATTTCTTCAATTTAAACTAACTGACGAAATTCTCATGATTATTTATTTTCTTTGATGTACACCAACGGTCAAATAGTTGCTCTTTAGTTCTAGCAAAATCTACATACATGTAGGTTTGGTCACGTTTTTCTGCATTCCTAAATTTTTGGCGGTAAGCTTCTGGGACCAATTCATAGACTTTAAGAATTAACCTTTTTACATTTCATAATTTGGGGCCTGTTCTACTGAAAACTGGGTGTAAATTTCCCTGGCCTTACCAATTAATAAACTCCGTAATAACCAATTTACTTATTGTGTTTTGACCACTTTAAATTCTTAGCTATTTTCTCAAAATGCAGAAAATATTTGTGAACATGCTATTCTTGAAAAGGAGGAACCAACCTGATGTTTCAAACAACATCGAATGTCTGAAAATTCTGAGAAAGATGTTGATTCTTTTCGGCTAGTTCAATTTTGGTTTTCTTTTTATTTCTAGTTGAAAATTGGGCTCTCTTTCTAATTTTTTTTCTTCTCTCTCTCTAATTTTCTTTGTTTTCTTTCTAATTCTAATTTTCTGATTTCCGATTCTTTTTGAATTTGTATTTCAGATGTTTGAACGCCAAAAGTTTCCAAAACGGTTCCATCAAAAAATGTCTTAATTAACCAAATTATGTACAATCACACTTTGAATTTCAAATTTTCTCATTCCAGATTTGACGTTTAATTTTGAAATGTTTTAATTTCATCCCTCAAGAAATTCTATGGCCGTCACCATAGCATCATTGAAAGATATAACGTGTCAGTATCCCAAATGAAAGTGGACACTTTCAGCTAGATTCGCGTCTTCCTGGATTTGACTACCGACTTTGACATTTACCCGGATTGAATCACTCACAGTGTGACCGATGCTGTTAACAGAGCAGGACATGCTTACACCTGATGTCACTCTCAGTGGAGTTCACACTGTGAGTGCCTTTGTTCTGAATGTTGTAATTTCTGGTTCTGTGCTTTATATATGTCTAACGTCATTGTTTTTGAGTCTAACGTCATTGTTTTTGAGTCTAACGTCATTGTTTTTGAGTCTAACGTCATTGTTTTCTGTGTTCTAGTTTTTGCCCTGTCTTTGGACTTCGATTTTTGTGAATTTCACCCCTTTGTTCCTTCGGTATTCTACTGCCGTTGTTTCCTAAAACAATCAATCCATCCTTTTTAGCTTCTTAAATTTCACCACCTGACACGTAGACAGAAGCTTTGTTAACCATTTTCAAGGTTCCTTTAATCATATCCAGAGGTTCCTCTAAACTTTTTCTCGTCATAGCATTGGCTGTGATTTAGATGCAGTACCAGTATCGAAACAATGTTCCACTGGTTGATATGACATTTTATGACGTATATTAATACATAAAACTTTGTCTTGATTTTTTTTATTATGAGAGTTATTGCTTTAATCATGATTATCCGGTGTTTTTAATGTAAATCAGTAATTAATTACAATGAAAGACGGTAATGTTAATTGATCAGTATACATCAATAAAAAAATGATTAATATTTATTACAATTAATAAGCCGTGTAGTAAACATGATATATGTGTCAGTTTTATAATATTTCTTTTTAAGTTGCGTGGTCTAAATATTGATTTTGTCATTAAACTGATAAAACTGAACAAATACAACAACATGGCGGACCACTCATGGTTTGTTCTCCTGTGTACAAGTTTCTATTATTTGTTCATGGTATATTAAACAGCTTCTTTTGTTTTATATATTTTTTGTTAAAAACAATCCACAAAAACTTAAAAATAGACTAAAATAATAGTCTAAAAATACCTTCATTATTTCAGGACGTTTAAAATAAGCACTACCTTATATTTTAGATTTTGAAATAAGAGACTAGATAATATGCAATTTGAGATTGTCTACTTTTATATGTTTTGTGATTCTCCTCTTTTAGTCTTTTTGTCGGGCAACGGATGGCTGGTTGTAAGAACACATTGCCAATTAATTGATCCCGCATCCATGGATTAATAATGTGTAGCTTGTTTTGACATTTGGCAATGAATTAGCCTGAAACCATGGCAAGGGATCGTCTTGAACTTTCTCGGAGGTATGAGTGAAGCTAATTGTTGAAGGCTTAATGGCGACTTCGTGATTAAGAACAACAATGAAAGTGTTATTTCATTGTTTGGTTTTACAAGTTGTAGACGCATCGTCTGATGTGGATTTATTCCATATCCTTTCATTTTTTACCAAAAGAGACCTACACAATTAAAGTAATGATGAGAAAGTAAAAATGAAGTGAACGTATCGAGATAGAATTTTTTCTGCACTAAGACACATACATTGACGGATTGGCTGTCTGCAGAACATACTAGAATATCAGTATTTGTTTTTCTCCTATTACATATATAATTACTCTTATTTCTATGCCATGGTCAACACTATTGTGTATTATCTGTGTTTTATTTAACTTTGTTTAATCAAGGACTTATAATGGGAAGAATATGCAACTCGTACACAATCCATTTTGCATTTTAAAATCTATTTTGGGACGTTTGATATGCATTCACTTTGTAGCTAACTACTAAAAAAGTTTTGCAATGATTTTAATAAAATGATGTTTTCCTGAAAGCTGAAACACTTTTACGTGGTTAGAGTAAATTTTGTTTTATTATAGCAAGTACTTTCTTGAAATTTGTAATTAAAAAAAAAACTTGTTTTTATCACTTCCGGTTTACATCGGTAAAAATTGAACCACAATTTGCACCTAAAGGCTTTAACAGAAGTTATACGTCCTTGGTTTAATAATGCCATAACCATTTCATCCGTCAACATTTAACGAATTTTTCTCAATCACACTCCATTACCTATCTCTTACGCTACACGATTTATTTCTGACCATATTTCTTTTGGGCATTTCTACAAATTCCTCCATCCCAAAGTGACGGGGTTGTGCACTAATCTATCATCAATGCTCAACAACTCCATCAAACTTCATCGCTGTGTCTAGTTCCAATTAGACACTTCTTGTCCAAGAAAAAAAATAAATTCTCTAACTTTAAGGTGGATCGATTTCATTCCGGCATTTTGATTTCATGTTTTATACTTTGATCGGTATTTTTTATTAAAGAAATATACAAACATTTTAAAATTTGGACAAATGTTTAAATATTTAGCTGAAAACACAAACTAGAGGCTCAGAGACTGAGCCTGTATTGTTCACCTGACAAAATGCTGAACACCATAGCTTTCGATGTCTTGAATGATAGCCATGTTTTTTGTTGGATTGAAATGAAAAGAGCAGTCTTTGTAAAGGACCCTACATACGTCATTCCTGTAAATTTTGGTTGAATTTGCTGCACCGGTTTTAGAGGAGTTGATGAAAATGCTGTTTTTTTTCTATAGGATGCAATGTTAGCTATAAGTTCCGCACTGACGGCCATGTTCTTCGTTGGATCGAAATGAAATGAACAACATTTGTAAAGGGTCTTCTATACATCATTCCTGTAAAGATTGGTTGAACTTCCTTCAGTGGTTTCAGAGGAGGTGATGAAAATTACGTTTATCCCACCAGGTCCAATGTTAAATATAAGTTCTGCGCTGGCGGCCCTGTTGTTTGCCCTATTAGAATGAAATGAGCAATCTTTAATAATGATTTTTCCATACATCATTTCTGTAAATTTTGGTTGAATTTGCTTCAATGCTTTAAGAGTAGTTGATGAAAATGATGTTTTTCCCATAGGGTGCAATGTTAAATATAAGTTCAGTCCTAGAAGTCATGTTTTTGTCGGATCGGAATGAAATGAGCAATCTTTGTAAAGGACCCTACATACGTCATTCCAATAAATTTTGGTTGAATTTGCTGCACTGGTTTTAGAGGAGTGGATGAAAATGCTGTTTTTCCTATAGGATGCAATGTTAGCTATAAGTTCCGCACTAACAGCCATGTTGTTTGTTGGATCAAAATGAAATGGGCAACATTTGTAAAGGGTCTTCTATACATCATTCCTGTAAAAATTGGTTGAACTTGCTTCAGTGGTTTCAGAGGAGGTGATGAAAATTACGTTTATCCCACAAAGTCCAATGTTAAATATAAGTTCTGCGCTGGCGGCCCTGTTGTTTGCTCTATTAGAATGAAATAAGCAATCTTTAATAATGATTTTCCATACATCATTTCTTTAAATTTTGGTTAAATTTGCTTCAATGCTTTAAGAGTAGTTGATGAAAATGATGTTTTTCCCATAGGGTCCAATGTTAAATATAAGTTCAGTCCTAGAAGTAATGTTTTTGTCGGATCGGAACGAAATGAGCAATCTTTGTAAAGGAGCTTCCATACACCATTCCTGTAAAGATTGGTTGAATTTGCTTCAGTGGTTTTATAGAAGTTGATGAAAATGATGTTTTTACCATAGGGTTCAATGTTAAATACAAGTTCGGCGCTGGCGGCCATGCTTTTTGTCAGATAAGAACGAAATGAGCAACCTTTTTAAATGACCTTCCAAACACCATTCTTGTAAAGTTTGGTTGAATTTGCTTCAGTGGTTTCAGAGGAGTTGATGAAAATGACGTTTTCCCTACAGGGTACAATGTTAAATACAAGTTCCGCGCTGGCGACAATGTTTTTTGTCGGATCGGAACGAGGCGGGCAATCTCTGTTAAGGACCTTACATACATCATTCCCTTAAAGTAAAGTTGAATTTGCTTCAGTGGTTTTAGAGGAGTTGATGAAAAAGTGAAAAGTATCAAACGGACGGACGGTTGGACGACGGACGCTAAGTGAAGGCAATAGCTCACACTGACCTTTTGGGTCAGGTGAGCTAAAAAGGGCCCATTTCTCTTAGTTTGGCATTATTTTGAGACGAAAAATTCAAAATAGTGTTTTTCCTTAAAAATTCTTTGAAATGAAAATCTAAAAGGGAGGTAAAAAAAATATTTTACAAAGAAAGCACTACGAAAACTTTGATTTTGTGAAATAATTACATAATAACATCCGTGACCCCCATTTTTCTTTTTTTTTTAAGAAAGTTCAATTCAGGGGCTAGCAATATAGACAATCAATTAAGAATGATAATTTTCCATAACATTTCAACTAAAAAATCCCCATTTTCGGTGAAAGATTGTGAAATTATAAAGCACATGACCCCTAATAGAAAAAAGAAGGGAAACGGGGAATGTGTCAAAGAGACAACGACCCAAAGGGGAGTAACAACAACTCAAAGCCACCATAAGATCTTCAATTAACGGTGAAAAAACCCCACACCCAACGGCAGGTCGGAGTCGGCCCCTGAACAAAGAGCAATCAAGTCCAGCGAAATAAACATCATCCTAGACTCCTATAGACATAAAGTAAACTAACTAGAAAAAGGACAAGACACACAAAGGCATAATAAATTCCTGACTTAGGACAGGCGCAAACCTGCTGCAGCGGGGTTAAACTAGTTTTATTGGATCCAAACCTTCCCCCTACAGCCAATGTGATAAATAAAAAACAATCGTAACAACAGTAAAATTCAGTTGGCAACAGGACTGAGTCAAATGTGAAAAATGAAACTGAAAGAACTAAATATACGGACAAAAACATGAAATCACAAGA
>MJUU01060483.1:17188-30344 GCA_002080025.1 Modiolus philippinarum
CTACGGACAGAGCAACGGATTGATTAAAACTATTGGAGAATAATTAGTCAAGAGGGGTCTAAACGAAGAAAAAATGGAGGGGGGCAAAGGACATAGCTTGTATGAAGATTGTGCTGGGATTAAGAAATTGCAAGTTCATTGCTTTGGTGACAATTTCAATTTACATTCATATATCGTTTTCCAAATTCGTACATCTCATTTTCAGATAAAAAAAGTAAACAAAACAAAGGGTTACCTAACGTAAATGATCAAAACACTTATACGATCGAGAATCATATGGTCAGTAGCAAACATTACAGACCGTCACCGTTTTTACCGTTTTTTTGTAAAAGTTTGCACAGTACCGGTATTTTACTGAACTTATATATGGTATATACACCGCCAGTAAATTTAATGTTTGGGCACGAGCTTGCTAAGATTTAATATAACCTTTTCTGGCCGTGTATATGCCATATAAGGTCACTACCTGACTATGTTATATAAACTGTTTTGTCTTTAACTTGTTGTTTGCTCAGTTCAATGTCAAAGAAATATACATTTTGTTAGAATCATGCCGATACCGAGGTCAGCTTGGAATAAAACTGACTACAGTTTTTAATTCCCTTGAATTTTGTACAGTATATTTAAACACTACGAAAATTCCATGGTCGCCATCACGAGTTGGATAACCTGTATAATATATCTGTCACCGGATCTGTAATCTTAACTGTGGCAGTTGTCTTGTTCCTGGTTACGATGTGAGCTTTGGCCATAAAGGGTAATGCAAAAATAGCTGGAAATGCTTTTTTTAAGACCATTCTCTTAAGGGGATACGATACAGTAAAGATCCTGAACTGATTTTTTGTGAAATTTTGAAATTAAGTCAATTTGAATATGCCCTTTCCAAATCTGCAAAGAAAAATATACCTTCATGATTTCGTTTTCGAGATAATTGCGATTCAAAATTGCCCATTTTCCAAAATATTGCGTAAAAATTGCATTTTTACAACAATATGTAAAATGTCAGAACTTTTGAACGAATTAAGCTAATTGCTTCCGGTTTTTTTGCTAAAGTTTCCTGAGATACTTCTAAAGAAGGTAAGTATATATTTTAAAACAAAAGTTCAACATCTGTGGTTCGAAATTGACATTTATGTTCATATTGACAGAAAAAACGTTCATTTCTTGTAAGTAAAATTTCCATAGAAAAAAATTGTGAACTGATTTTTTCTTCATAATTCCCAGAGATCTCCGTGAAACATCACTCTTCTAAAATACGCTTTGAAAAATGGGGGTCCATGTGCTTGATTTAAAGCTACAGAGAGAAAACTGGCATTTTTATCGCTACAAATGAGCATTCCTGGTTTTGGCGCGAAATGACGTTACATTATATTTTGCTCGGAAAAACGTCGTAAACTTATGTTTTCTCGCTTATTAGTGTTGCGAAAAATGGAACAGAATTTAGTTTCATTAAACAGGAAATAAAAGACAACAAACAGAACAGAGAATTGATTCTGTTATTAATGATAACTTGCGTCTAAAGACATTCACAAAAATCAGTCGAATACAACTCGAACCTTCTAGTGACTTTGTGATAATTTCCCTAGTATATAGATTAATATTCCCTGGTTCACCTATCGACCTTTAATCCTTTAATAAAAAAAAATCAGAATTCATTGAATTTTGTGTTGGTTTAATTTAAGGGGTTGGGTAGAAGGGTTTTGATCCCGATTTCCCCAGAAAAAAATGTACGATTCCCTCAGTCATTCCGAAAAATAAAATTGATCGAATCCCGTTCCTGATAATTGTTTTTCCCGAATTCTCTGTGAAATAATTGGCCTTTCCTGTTGTCCAAAAAAAAGATCATACCGACCCTCATTTAAAGTTAAATAATTATCATGCGTGTGCCTCTTCGATATCATATATTGATAATACATTGTCACAGCATTTTGTATTTAACCCGTGAAAATATTGTGATATAAAAAAAAACATTTTCACGGTTTTTTAATTGAATTTTCAAAGCATCCCCGGAGAATTCAAATCGTAAAATGCAGTGAAAATGTCCTGAAAATTGATTCTATTGTAAACGATGTCGTTGGGGGAAAATGATTCTATTGTAAACGATGCCGAAAAGAGATTTTTGCTATCAGGTTTCAATTTGAGAAGCATGTCGAATCTTGAGCTGCCACATTCCCTATTTGGTTATGAGCAATTCATATAACCAACATTGATTTTATCATAGATTTATTAAACATGCTTTCACAGAACACAGACAGTAACCTGTTTCTTGCAATTGGCTCGATGAGTACCCTATGGTTGTTTCTATGTTTGTGCTAGTCTTCTATGAGTCTTTTTGTCGGTAAACGCATAATAGCAATTGTAAGAGTACTTTGCCAGTTATTTGTATGTTTGTTGACAACCCTGCATCATTGACTAAGGGGGTACATTTGTGTAGCAGTGCTCGACATTTAGCAATGAATTCCATTCAAACCGGCGCTAGGGGCTGTCTTCAACTTGCTATGAGGTATGAGCATAGCTCATTCTTGAAGGCCTCATGGTGACTTCAAGATAAAGACTAACAATAAAACGTTATTCTATTGCTTGGTTTAATCATGCATTTGAAGAGACTTTGCCTCATGTTCATTTACTCCATATCCTTTCATTCTTGATTGACAATGTCATTTTCAGTTCTACTCTCATATGGACTTTTCTAAAATATTCTTGAAGTTGTTTAAAAAGATTATTGGTATGGCAGATGTAGGTTTCCTCGTATACTTTCTGATAGTTTTTATTTTTTAATTAGAGCTAGAGGTGCACTTACATCTGCGGTTAACAGATATTTCACAATAGAAATTTAATTAATTTTGTAAAAAAGAGGTTATTGAAAAGTGACATGCGATGTATAGGAGACGGCCGTTCGGATAGAAATTCTACTGCATAAAACAATCTTTTAAAATACTTTGGTTTGATGGAGTGGGTGTAAAATTGTCAACGGAGCAGTATGTCTTGTTAAAAATACTTATGGAATCCCAAAAGTGTTTTTTTATCATTACAATACGAAACCCACCTATCAAAATTAATTACAAAGGGGCCGAGAAAATTAATACAATAAGAAATTATAAGACGGATATTGTTTATATCATATTTTAAGTAACTCCCCCGTCAAGTCAAATCACAACATGCATTTATTTTCTTGTTTTAAATATTATATTTAGTCAAAATCGATCCACATTTCATTCAATTTTATTCATATTTACCAATAAGACGACAAAGAAAGCAACAAATTTATACACCAGACACATTTTAATTTTCTCATACTGTTATTCATTGATAAAATCCAAAGTTTTCAATATATAAATGACGTTCTTGTCAGTACGTTAAAATTGATTGTGGACAAAATCAAAAATAATGGTTTTACGTTAAATGTCATCAAAATCTAAATAACTCTGAAATGAAGTCATCAGTGGTAAAATTTATATCATTGGATATTAATAATTCCTTCTATATTATAAATATTAAACAGAAAACAAGAAGACAGCTTAAAGTAGAAATTTATTAAAAAGACTTTCAAGTTTTCAATTTATTGTTGCAATGACACATCGAGTGGGAGAGATTATAAAAGTAAAATAATACTCGGTCAAATAAATCCGGAAAACTTAAAGATATTTGAACCAATGACTAGTGAAAGTGATCGTAAATAGTGATCTTTTAACCCCCACTTTATACCACCAATAAAATTCTATCGTCTGCCATTTAATCTTGAATCCTCCACTGCAGCAAGGATAAACTAACTGATTTATGACTTCCGGGAAGGGGCGAAGTTCGGAGGATATATTTTGTGTTACGTATTTATAAATGAAATGCATGACTATATAATGTTGTAAAAGAGTAAATAACACATTTAAGAACAACTAACAGCTAGGGAAGATATATAGCTAACTTAAGTTTCAAGTGAAACTGATACGCACTAAAATTCACAGGTGGACTTATTATAAAAAGTTAATAATATTGGAAACAAGCACCTGTTATGGACATCAACTGGATATTGTAGGCGATTAGACTATAACATCAATGTTATCGTAGGCTACAAATGTCGCAGTAGTGTGATACAGTTTTAAACATAATTCGGAAATATATCTCGACCATATTATTTTATTACATTCTTGTGGTGTTAACTATTGTAATTGGACTCAAAGAAATTAATTTTTTGTACAACTGTTTGCGGCAAGACATTTTATAGCACACACCTAAACGAATTTAGAAGGGAGGCTTTTTAGTTGACCAATAATAGAATTAAGACGAACTGCCTAATTTTATATATAATATGGCAAAAGAACGGACATTGTATATGTACAAATCATTACTCTTAATCATAGTACTAATTACGAACTATTGTAATGGCCTGTACATCAGACAACAGTCTTTATTAACAGGTAAGTTCTAATAACTTTAAAATTTAATACATTATATTCATATGACTCGCAACAGCTCCATTGGTAGTAAATGGTATTAATTTGGTAAATTTTATCAACCCATTCATCTGTAATTTATTAACAACAGAAATTGTAATTTACATTAAAACTTATCCAAACATAATGCTAACTAGTATGTCCTAGGCTTTAGTATGTTATACCTTTTACAGGTTATCTGTTACTATGTGATACTTTTCTTGTTTTGACCATTTTTGTGCCAAATATCTAAATTGTAGGCATGGTCATCTGTAGAAGTTAAAATTTTCTATACTTCCAGTTTTTTAATGTTGTACGAAAGGTTTGGAGTTAATTAACATGGGTACACAGCACATCTGTTAACTCCAGCTGCAATTAAGGCGAAGTGTACGTAATTCAACGCCTCTAGCGGATTGCAGGAGTAATGACGTGCCTCGTTAGTAACGTCATGATTGAAAAATGGACGACGTCGAAATGTTATTGAGATCAATGTTATCGTGATGGTCTGTTGAGTTGAAATTTTCAATAGAAATGTATAAATGTAGATATTTTAGAAATTGTCCAGACAGTACAATAAGACCGGTGAAAGATTTTGGAACTGTTAGTGCTGATGTCAGGTTCATTACGGTGTTCAGTTATTCATACAGTAACAGATAGACACTAGGGAGAATAACTGATATTTATAAAATAGTGCATAATTTTCAATAACAGGTTGTAATAAAAGTCCTTGCTAATTTTAGCCGACTTTGAATCCTTCTCATTTAAGATTTAAAAAGGTTTGAGTGAATAAAAAAAAACGCAAATATAAACAAGAGAAATAAATGAAAAAATTAATGTACCAATAAATATCGAAATTACAGTAAATTTAGTACCAAAGTTACTATAATTTTAATGCCGAAGTTATTGTAATTCAGTTCGGAAATTACTGTAAATACTGTCAATTCATGTCGGATATTACTGTTTAAATTTAGTACTTAAATCGTCCTGTAATTTTAGTACCATGTATAGTTTTTGTAAACTATAATGGACTATCATTCTCTTAAAGAAATGGCATATTATTATTATTTTCTGTGGATCTGGCGTGCCATGGCTGGACATCGATAATGATACAATTTTTTGAACTTTAATCGTTCTAAGTTACTGCGAGAGTCCAGAAATGGAAACATGGTTTTAAGGAGAAGTGTACGTAATTCAACGCCTCTAGCGGATTGCTAGAGGCGTTGAATTACGTACACTTATTATACATAGTTTTTGTAAATTTTGTAGCTAAGTTTCGGTAAATTCGACATGTTCTACCGATGTTACGTTGTATTTAATACCAAGAGTCAAAAGTTACTGTAAGTTTAGTATCGAAGTTATTGTACATTTCGTACAGAAGTCAAAGTCCCACTGAAGTTGCTGTAATGTTAGTACTGTATATAACTATAGTACGTTTTCACCCCGATTTCCTGTCATTAAAATGAGCAAATCCCGAAATCCCGGACATTTTGTCCCGGAACTGAGATCGTATTTAAAAAAACAAATTTTTGCCAGTCCCGTTAATAAAATTACCATAAAATTACGATTTCACGGGTCTAAAATGACTCTTTTTTGTCCCGATGACAATTTCATCCCGAATTCCCGGCCTCTAAAAAAGGTCATCCGATTTCCTGAAGTTACAAATGGTTAATCCCAGCATCACAAAAATGGTCTTGCCATCCCCTTTCTGTACCGAATTACTGTAATCTGGTAACGAAGTTACAAATACAGTTCGGAAATTACTGTTAATTTAGTTCGGAAATTTGTGTAAATTTAATTAGTAATTCAGTTCGGAAATTAACATAATGTTCTTCCGAAATTACTGTCAATTTAATTATTACCTTTACAGTTCATCTTAATGTTGTGCCAAAGCTTTTGTAACTTCAGTATTGTGTTTAATTTAGTACCGAAGTCACCGTAAATTTGAGGTGGTGGACAGGTGGGTGCCTTTCTCCTTACTCCCGCCCCATTCGGTCTCCTTTATCTCGCCCCTATCTCCTTTCTTATGGTCTCTCTTTACTATGTCCACCCCCTTCAAATTGGTTCCAAAGGTATTTTGAATCTAGTATCGAAGGGCGGGGGTGTCATTCTGGAATCCCGGCTTTATTTTTTTCTAAATCCCGAATTCCCGAACAACAAAGAAACTCAGAGACTGATGAAATCCCGATTCACGGTAAATTTATTTTCCGAAATCCTGGGCTTAAATCATAAAAATCCCGAAATCCCGGGCTTAAAAACATATTATCCCGACATCCCGAAAAAGGGCCGACCCCTCTAGCATCGAAGTAGTACCTGATATACATGTGCAGTTACCTTCTTTTTTGCGCTGGTTTTTTCTCTCTTTGCTTTGGGGTGGTTAGTTTTTAATTATGTGTTTAGTTTATTTTATACAGCTATGAAAAATCTTACTTTGAATTGCAAAATATTCATCTTCTGCGTAGAAATATCTTTAGCAATGGAACCGGATCCGGAGTATTTAGAGGTGTAAAACAAATTCGATCTATTGTTTCGCTATATTTTTTATTTCATATGAAGCATATTTATCATAGACCAACTAACACGATTTTTGACGATTTTTGGGCTTATTTTGAATATTTTTCTGTTTAAAATGTAACTTCCGGGTACAAATGATGTACTCGGAGGTTCCAAAATTGAACGAGACTTAGAGACCCTATAATGTATACGTCAAAGGATAGCGTGTTGTTAGACAGGTTTGAAGGTTGAAACTTTTGTTAAAAGTAGTCTTATGCAATAAAGTATACCCACTTAATTGTCCAATACATAGTTAGATGTACCAGGAACATTACTTACCAAATAGCAATACAAAGTGGTTTTTGTATGACAAATAAGTAGATTCGTAACATTTTAGTTGCCTTGAGAAAAAATGTTGTAATAACTTGTGTCCAATCCATTTTGCATTTTTTTGTGCAAATAAAATATGTTTAATGTTAGAAAAGGATTTTTGGTAAATTTTTGTAAATTTTGTAGAAAACTAAGGAGTATCTCCCTCATGCAAAGCTCTGTCCTTAGCTGATTTTGGCTTTACATTTAGATCATACTGGTTATTTGTTCTCCATCAGTTCTTAAACATCTTTGAGTTTATGGTCTTCCAAACGTTCAGATTTTATCTGCACTGAAGAGACATAAGTTGTCGAAATGCGCATATGCAGAAAATAAATTCACAGTAACTTCGGTATTTAGTTATTTGTTTATTCATGAAAGTGGGCCCTTGAAATAGAAAAAAAGTATTAATTGTGCGGCCCAAGTTGTCGTTTAACTTTTATCGCCAACGTTAATACTTTAAAACGTTTATCACACTGAATTAAGATTTGGAATTCGCCTGAATTTGTATTTTGTTGAAGTTTCAAAACATGTTAAAATGAAACCAACGAAATAATAGAAAACAGTGTGATAACATATATTGATTTCTTAGTTAAAAAGTGTTCTTTCTGCTCTCTGATATATTGTGTCCTTAATGTCCGGTAGAGACCACGATGCTCATAGACTAAGTGGTTTTACACGATAATGCTTTGAGATCTACTATGCTCTCTTCTCGTAAGCCGGGATCAACTCCGTGTTAGGTTTTTGTAGGACGGTATCTTTGATTTTGAAATTATTCCCCTTTGCTTCGTATACGCACAACATCACTAGTGTGGAATGAATAAGACTAACTTGTCATTCAAATCAAAGATGTATTAATAAAAATTCATTGAGAGTTCAAAATAAACTCGTGTTTTATTTTTCTGAATACTTTTTAGCCCATCAATATTTCATGTTGTCTTTTGGTCAGGTGTTCTACCTGTATATGCCGAAAAATATGGAAAATGTCGATTTCCCTCTGTTTGTCTTTGTTGTGACATCGTCCGAGAAGGGAGATAATTGCTACAAAAATAATAAGATAACTGCATGTTCTCGGCTTACGAAAATGGAGAATTTATGAAGATTTCAACATCCACTACGATGTCCTGAGACAATGTATTTTCTTAATGGACGACTTATATTTATTAGTTACGGGGCAACATTATATCTTTGGCACACCAAGGAAACACGTAGTCTCGATTGCACCGCACACTAAGATACGCTTACTCTCTGGACATCATAGTGTGTATCGGTCATTTAGGAAACCCGCAATCCCGTACATCATAATATAAGTCGTCCATTAAGAAAATACATTATCTCAGGACATCGTAGTGGATGTTGAAATCTTCATAAATTCTCCATTTTCGTAAGCCGAGAACATGCAGTTATCTTATTATTTTTGTGTACGGGATTGCGGGTTTCCTAAATGACCGATACACACTATGATGTCCAGAGAGTAAGCGTATCTTAGTGTGCGGTGCAATCGAGACTACGTGTTTCCTTGGTGTGCCAAAGATATAATGTTGCCCCGTAACTAATAATCCTTGATGTGCAATAGATACCATGGTGTCTTGAAACTAAGCGTTCAAAGTGTTTTCTGATATCAGGGTGTCCTGAAACCTAGCGTTTTCTCAATGTTCGATGGATATCATTATGCCATAACACTAAGTGTTTTCTTAACGTACATGTACGATAGATACCATGATGCCCTAAGATTAAGTGAATAAGTGTTTTCTTGATGCGCGAAAGATATAATGATGCCCTGAGACTTTTCTCGATATGCGAAAGATGTAATGATGCCCTGGGACTGATTGTTATCTTATTTAGCAACAGAATACCATTATTCCATGAGAATAAGACAAAAGTGTTTGCTTATTTTTGCGATAGATTGATTTAAGTTTCGAGGCTATGTGTTTTACTGATGTGCGATCGATACTATGATGACATGAGAGATAAGTGTTTCGTTTTTGCATGATAGATGCCATTGTGTTCTGAAACTAAGTGTTAGACTATTGAGTTTGCCCTAAGTTTGCAATGAATGCCATGATGGCCCGAAATTGTTTCCTGACTTTTACGATAGATGTCTTGATGCCATTGGAAAACGTTTTAACAAATCCACAAGAAAAATAATGATGCTCTAAGACTATCTATTTCCTTCATGCTCAGTAGATACTAAAATACCCAGAGACTAATTATTGGTGCCCAATAGGTACCATGACGCCCTGAGCTTAAATATTCTATTGATACATTTAAGATAACATGATGCCCCGAGACTAAATATTCTTTTGATGCCCAATGCATACCATTATGCCCAGAGACTAAATATTCTATTAATGCCAAATAGATACCATGATACCACGTAACTAAATATTATGTTGATGCCTATATAACAGGATGCTCCGCGACTAAATGTTCTATTCATGCCCAATATATACCATGATGCCCAGAGAATAAATATTCGATTGAAGCATAATAGATAACATGATGCCCAGAGACTAAATATTTTATTGATGCAAAAAAGATAACATAATGCCCAGAGACTAAATGTAAAAGAATGGATAACAGGAAACACCCACAATGGCTGAAATTTATAATTACATGCCACAATCTGTCATGGAATTACACATGAAAAACACGAATAAGACAAGAGACAAACGTAGAAAACAATAGGACCTCGGGACAGTCGGACTTGGTATCGGCACTAGCAAAAGCGATCGGTAGGGTTAAACCAGTTTATGGGCACCCAAACCTCCCCTTTATCTGTCTCGTTTCCCTATAGTATAAGAAACATACAAATAAAACCCAATACAGGTAGACTACTAACTCCATGACCACAATCTTGAAAGGAACGAAAAAAACAATACGTAATTTTGAAAGATGGGTCAAGGGGTGCTCGCCGCTAAACTGCCGGCTAGCTCAAGGAGCCTAGTCTGCTGGTAGAACACTGCCGCACTACGGAAGAAAAATCAGACTTAAAACTTCCCGAAGGGTTTGGTCAAGCATCATCATAAATTTCAGTAGACATCGGCAGTATCAGTGAAAGGCCAGTGTGTGTGCAAAATTTTCAGGTCATTAGGTGTCAAAGCTAATTTAACGGATGCAAGCAGTATATTTTGTCGATATCCCCTATTACGTAAAGAATGTAAGTTACGTCCTAGCTTTTCTGGATTTTTAATCAATTTCTGGCATTTTTTTACAACATTACCGCAAAAACGAGGATTAGAAATGCCCTTAGTGATAAGCTGTTTACGAGTGACGCCATATTTAGATGTCAAATGTTCATATCTATAATAAAACTTCTTAAATGTATTCAACAACTTATGAAATCTGTAACCCTGTTGTAAAAGTTTGACTCTGTAGAACAAACCCGTGCGAATCGTACCAGTTGAGAAATATACACTCCGTATGATGGAGCCAGAGGGATGTCGCCGTCAAGAAAAGGGAAATTAGTAATAGCGAAATCAAAATCATCCCGTTTATCATATATTTTAGTTTTTATTTTATCATAGTCAATAATGATAGTTAGACATGTCTACATAATCTAAAAACTGGGGATTATCAATAGTAACGATATCGTCAATATACCTGCTGTTATCATTGAAAATAGAAATAAGTTTATCACTGTTTGGTATGGTTCTGTTTTGAAGTTTTTTCATGAAGTCTCTATCGTAACAGAAAAGGAAAAGATCTGCAATTAGAGGTGCACAATTTGTACCCATGGGAATACCTATGACCTGTTGATAAATAGTGATGCCAAAACGAACAAAATATTGTCCAGCAAAAGATTGAGTGCAATGATTATATCATCACATGTCCAGGAACAATGATTATTGTAGGTAATATTAGAGAAGAATCCTTGCTTTTTGTTAGAGCAAATGAACTGCAGACCAGAAAATTTAAAAGACCATTTAATAAGTTGTCCCAATTTGGATTTAATCAAATAATGTGGAAGGGTAGTATAAAGTGTAGAAAAATCATAACTGTCAATAGATGAGACTGGTCTTTGAATTGAATGTAGTTTATCTAAAACTTCAATAGAATTTTTTACACTCCAAAAGTAATTTACACCAGAGTTTTGATAAGTTTTTTCACAGTAATTAATAACCAACTGCTTTATACAAGTAAGTGAACTAGTTAAATGGATGGATAAATTAGTAGTAGAACACTTACTAGATGCAGAAATAAAACGATGTTTAAAGGGATTTTTGTAAAGCTTCGGAACCCAGTACATGGTAGGTAAGATGTTATCTTTAGGTGGAACTTTAAGCATATCTGTATCCTTATAATGTTATTTGATTAGCGTGTTTTCGTCCCAATTGGTACGTTTGAAAGTGTCTGACTTGTCCAGTTCGTTTTGTTGAACATCGATGTAGTATTTCTTTCAGACAATAGTAACGTTGTTAGAAGCCTTGTCAACAGGTACAAACACATATTTTGTACCAAAATCCTTCAATTTAGACTTAATTCTATTTACAGAAATCTTAGGAGGTGACTCAACATAATTATCTTTAAAAAATTTATTCTGTTGGTGACCTTGGTAATAATTTTATCTTTAAATAAATTTAGAGCATGCTTGTCTGCACTTTCTCGTTTGCACCTTTTTTTACAATAACTCGTTACAGCGTCATTAATTATATCAACACAAGCTTGCCAGTTTATTTTTGAAGGTAGGAGATATTTAGGCCCTTTTCTAAAGAATTGTCTAACTTCTTTATATACTAGGCCATAATTAAAAATATGTTTGTTTGCACTAACGCGAGCGACCCGGAAAAAACCCGCCGACCCGGAAGTTTTTATTGGCTGAAAAAACGGAAGTTTTTTTCCGGAATTTTCATCATTGTCGTTTCCGTCATTGTTCGACTTTTACAATTGATAATATTTCGAAACACCTCGCCATTATCTTCTACGTGCAAAGAAAAAAGTCGAGGGTGTCCAGGTAAATAAGTTCTGCAAAATCATGGACAGGTTCACTCTGTCTTCGTCTGTTAGATTGAAATATTGTGAATCGAGCAAAACAAAACCGTTAATCCAAAATCGGTTGTACAGTTTTCCAGTCGAGGCTACATAGAACGATGTGCTCGACGATATAGCTGAGCCTGGGGAAATAGACTTGTTAAAAACGGACAGTGTTATCGTTACCGTTTCAAACAATGTTAAAGACTCGGCGACATCATTTGAGCCAGACTTCAAAGGAGAAATCGGAATTGTTAAGAACTTTGCCGTTTTTTACTGTTGTATTTCTTCATTTTCATGATTTTATCTAGTCAAAATTCTAGTCACATGTTTTACTTGAAAACAATTTGTTAAGAATTTCATTGTTTCATGTTGACAGATCTGATATTATAACAGATTTGCTCAGGAAATGTTATAACTTCTTGCATTGTAAATTTTCCATTTCTTTGTGGTAGGTAACATTCCTTCTTCCCCTGCCTTTGATGTATACATTTCTCATCTTATATGCTATGCAAGAGCTTGTCGAAGTTACACAGACTTTCTGTACCGTTGCACCTGGTCCATACTCCCAGTTTTTAGTGGAGTTCGAGTCGTTATTTAATTTTTTAGTTACTTGTGTGTTTTTGGTTTCAGTTCTTTGTTTATTTTTGTCTGTTTTCCTGATGTTGTAAGTGTTCTTGGATTTTGTTTTACAACTTCGGTTACCTTTGTTTTACTTCCAGCTTGTGAAATTTAATAAGTTTTAGGCTAGCAGGAACTCCCAGGTTACACGATGCTTGCAGTGCCTGGTTAATAGTTCATGCAGATATACATCAAACATTTATTTCAAAGTATTTCATACTAGGAATATAAAGAGAAAATAAATCTGACAAATTAAGTTTTTAACATTCCTTTTTTTT
>MJUU01060483.1:35039-51560 GCA_002080025.1 Modiolus philippinarum
TTTATATTTTATATGACTTCAAAATGTTTTGGTTTTATCTGCACTGAAGAGAATTAAGTTGTCGAAATGCGCATATACAGAAACAAAATTCACAGTGACTTCGGTATATTGTTACATGTATTTATTAACAACCAAAAAAGTTTTAAAAAAACATGAAAGTCTGTAAAATTCGGGATGTTTGACTGTTATCTTACTTGTATTTTACAACAATGACTCTCTTTCACGATATTTTGTGTGCTATTTTCTCGAATTTATCGAAAGTAATTCAAAGTTGATGTTAAAATTTATATGAAGAATTGATAGTTATAAATACCATATACAAAGGCTATTTTATGATGGCTTTATAGTCCTGATACCACAATAAATCTAAATGTATCTGTAATCCTTCTTCAAGCAAAGCAATATACACATAATGAAATGATAAACAGTTAGTTACTTGGCTAACAAGTTCAATATGCCCAAACAAAATTTCAACTTTGCTTCGTGTTGAGAGATTTTGCCTTTATGCTCTATACAAATTTTTGTCCGAGTTCAGGGGAACATATTCATTTGCCTCTCGTAACTCTTAATCTATGTCATCCATGTTTCCATTCTATAAATCTTATTATTACAGAGTAGCGAAAGGTCGTCTCTCAGGAATTACTCCTCAACTAGGGGTGGGGTCCTCTTTATTTAATCCACTGGAAAATTAACTTTTTGATGTGTTTCACTATAGCCCCAAAACTATTATCACTAGCTCAATGAAACTTCACAATGTTGAAAGCAATACGAAATAGTTTCACAGCATTGGAAATTACAAGAAAACACTGTTACCATGGAAACCCTGTATTTTCTGTTTATAAGTATATTATGATTACAGCGGGGAACCCCGACAAAATTTTTCTTGAATTGACTTTACCGGAATTAGATAATTTGTTGCCATGGAAACCAAACCCAAAACTTGCAATTTCTACAAAAGCAGGTTTTCTTATACAAGAAATGCTTCTGATCTCGAGTTTGAGGAAAGTGATCATCTCAGTACGAAGATTTACGAAAAAAGGAACGATTTTAATTTCAAAATTATCAATTTCCCTAACATGGACAGTAATATTTCAGCTTCTGCTTACGAAATGTATGTTTCACAGTTGATTTTTTTTTCGCCAGAGATGGCACAAATTATACAGAATTTCACATTAGACATAGTTATCTTCTTGAACGCATTATTAAGCATGGATCCAAAAAGTCCGTCTGATAATATTATTTAAAAAGTCTTTTAAGGTGGTACGGGGGTCCAAAATTTTGTCAGATAGAATTTTCTGATATTTTCATGATTTCCCTTTGTTATTAGAGTATACGAAAAATAAAATATAAATAAGGGGTCAAGAATGAAATATGAAATGTAAAAATCTGCTATTTAGGTTGAAATAATAGGGGGAAAATAGCGAATTCTAACAAAATTTTAAATTATTTTGAGTACATCAGATAGAATTTTTTAAAAATTGGTAAATTAATAGCTAATATACTGTCCTTCAATTTCCATTAAAAAGAATTGGGGGTCACTGACCTTATTTTTGAATAAATCGCGAAAAACACATTTTTTTCCTATTATTCTATACAAATTATCTCCCCTTAATTGAACTGGAGTTAGCTGAAAGGTTCGATATTCTGCATGGTTACGCAATAAAAGTGCCACATTTCATTAAACTTAACTATTACAAGACAATGGAAATGGTTTCGGCAACGTTCCCATAGTGAATTCCATTTTTGTCGCATGCGCAAGAATTTTGCGAAATTTCAAACTCCCGTACTACCTAAATAGATATCAGTACCTTGTCGGAAATTTAAAGTTTCGGTCTGAACTCTGGTTCACGATTCTTATTTTACATAGTACTTGAATAATCATTTTTTTTTACTGTCTACGACCTTTAAATAACAATTGCTGTCGAGGTGGGACACTGCCGCACAGAAAGGGGAGGTTTGGCGTACCATAAAACCGGTAAACCTTTTGAAATGCCTGTATACCAGTCAGTACCATTGCGGTCGACAATTTTTCCGGTGGTTTCGACCTGCTTTGTATGATATTAACTCAATATGTCTAGATGTGCAATTACCAAAAATTGTCAATTGGGGTCAGTTAAGGGAACATGGGGGATGTGGTTTCAAACAGAATCGAGAATCGCAAAGAAAAAAAACAATGTGGTTTTTTTTCACTTCAAATACCATAATCACTAGCTCCATGGAAAATGATAGGTTTTTTATTAAAAATACCATAATCACTAGCTCCATGGAAAATGATAGGTTTTTTATTAACCATTTATCATGAAATTCTACAGCATTGAGAATTCAAAATACAAGTAACAACTGTTGCCATGGAAACCACACCCTGATGTTGGGTGTAATGGATAGGGGAGCAAATCTGAAAGTTGCAGCAATATATTTTTAGGATGTTGGTCCCATATTAAGATTTACAATCAAAGAAATGTTCATAAGGAGTCCATTTAGGGATCATTTTTGGGCTCAAAAGGGTTGGAGTCTTCTAAAGTACAAATGCTGTAAGATTTTAGGCCCATATGTCTTGTTACGCAATCTAATTTCATTTTCAATGGGATTAAATAAAAGTAAATTAAGGCGGTTCAAACATGGTATACATGTCTCTCAAAAATCTTTTTGAAAATCGATGTTTTTAATGTTTTTCACTATGAAAGGTCCAAAATATCGTGAATCCTAACCCATCAATTGGAAACATGACTTAAAAATGTTGAAGGACACAGATTATTAATATGCCAAACAATGGGCTAAGAGATAGAAGGAAAAGGTTGAACCACTGTCCGTTTGGATCAGGTCCATAAAGTCATAAATTGTAGCTCGACTGAGTCGCTTTAAGACAAATATAAGCCCATATTCAAAAGCATCTTCCAGGATCCCGACGTAGAAAAAAAACATTGTGCTTTCTCCAGGACAATTATGTTAACTTATTGTACTAGCTGGAAAGGCCCAAAACAACAACACATTTATCTGCAAAGGGCATTACATTTTCTGCTTAATGAAGGAGATTGGCATTGACAATTCATTTGGCATCCCCACATACAAACTCTCTACCATACTACAGGAGGAAAAACTAAACAATGTCAAATCAGTTCTGTATTCTTTTGGTATTAATTTGACTGAAGAGAACAACAAGCTGCTTTTTGTATCTACTGGGTACCTAAGTTACATAAATGTCCTTACAAATGGAGAGACAGAAGCACTGCTTAGATATGCATCATTAGGGATTCTCAACAGCTGTTTTGTTTCCAAAAGGTTTCCTAGAAACACCTTTGTGAATTTCTTTGGGTCTCAAGTTACTTATCTCAGTTAATTTCGGCAAGTGGCTTTTTTGACAACTTTGTGTTTTCAGTTCAGATCATACCAAATAACTTATAAACCAAAAATTCAACAATTAGACATATCAGTAAGACAGGTGAAAACCAAACCGATGTTTTCTAGTGTAAGAAACGAAGGTTTATACCTTTACATGTTTATTTATGAAAGAATATATATAACGAATTGGTTGGAAGAATTCGGAAGATGTTATAGTCACGCATTGAGGGAGTTAGGATAGCTCATAGACAATTTAAAGAACTTCCTTTTTTATATAAAAGGAAAAACGAAAACTTATTGAGACGTATATTATTAGTCATTTTGTATATTTTTTTCTCATGTTTTTCTAATTATAGGTAAATGTTAGTTCGTAATTTCTGTCAAGAAACAGTTCCATAGCTTTGAAGACACGTGAATAGATCTGTTCTCTTTGTCTCTTGCATCCTTTAACCTTTGTAGGAAAATATTAATTTATGATACGTGTTCTTAATCATCATAAAAAATAATGCCATAAAACCATGTTTTATGTATAAAAACTCGTTTATTACTGTATATTGATAATTATAGATGCTTTAATTCTAACTTTACGACAAACGTGATAATACAACCTCTCAGTTCTGATTTTTGTTTTGGTTTTTGTGTACTAATATGAGAAAATACGTAATGAACTTGTTGAATATACGTGGACAAAAAATACAAAGCATATGAAAATTAAAATCAAATTAATATTGAGTTGTATAGGCGTTTTGTGCTACGATAGATAGTCCATACGTCATCCTTGGAGCATATACACCTTCAATCTGAATTATCTTTAAAAAACGACATTTCCTCTGTATTAAGTCTACATTTCAATGCGATTATAAGAGAAATAACTCTCCGGATGTGATACTGCTACGGAAGCGTATAGTGGACTATGCTAACAATATCACAGTTTATTCTGTTTTAAGTGCATTTAGTTATGTTTGGTGGATTTATGTCTTGTTTCTTGGTGTTTCCGATGTTTCCATTATCTTTAGTTTTTCTTCATTTTGACCGACGGTTTAAAGTGTCACAGTGGTTTTGTTCCGCCATTTTTGTCAAATACACACGAGCTGTAAATCTGCTGGATTTACAGAACATAGAAAATATTCAAGGGTCATAATTTGATAAATGAAATTTCACGTAGATATAAGTCTCGCTATTTATCTCTCTTATTTCAACGATGACACATACTTTTTATTTTATATATGTAAACTGATTTCAAAACACATACAAAGTATGAACAAAATCTATAATAGATTTGTAAAGCTATCTTCTCATATAATCATTTTCCCTGTTATTTCTATTGAAAATCCTTAAAGTTTTAATTTCAGTTCTTGTGCTTATATGAACGGTGACCCCCACATTTTATTTTATATTTTGAACAATAATACAATTAAAATTCTACACTAAAGTTTTATTTTATATGTTGAATAATAATACAATTATGTTTCTAAACTAAAGTTTTATTTTATATTTTGAACAATAATACAATTATGTTCTACAAGAAAAGGAGTAGGGGCGATAAGAGCCTTATTTGGCCTGAAAAATAAATCTGGATGAATTTACAGAATTTTCTCATTGAAGAATTCTGTGGATATGTCTTTTCAGTAAACGGTAACAGTTCTCAAATAATTGGTGTAGGATTTCTAAGTTTTTGAGCGTAGAAGAAGGGACAAATTGAAGATTTTGTCGAAAAATGACAAATTTGACCAATGTTGACTACTTTTTCTGTATAGGAAACATAGAGCACATGCAAGAACCACAGAATTATTTATATGAGAGGTTCAACTCATTTGTACAAATAAGTTTGTAAATTATCATATTGATTCTTGAATGTGCTCGATATTTCCGGTGAGGAAAACTGTACGAAAATCTGCAAAATTCGTTATATTTCTATGAAAATTCTCAAAAGTGGCCTTTTCATGACGTAAGAACTGTACCTATTGTGACGTCATTGGTTCTAACTTTTGAATTTTTTTCTGTTAATGGGATCTCAACTTTGAAAAGAACATGAAATAAAATCTTGTGGTGCAACTTAGAAATTCACCGGAATCTTGGGCCAAATCAACCCCTTATCGCACCTTGTCCTTTCACAAAGTTCTATAATAGGAAAGTAATACCCTACAGACACCTTAATTCTCACTTATTTTTGGAAATATTCATTGACCGGGTTCGTTATATTTGCACTATTTTCTTGAATAATATGCATACTTTCACAACCAATCAAAATTTGCTGAAGTGTTACGTTTAATCAGTATGTTTTGTTGTTATCGGTTTAAATGTTTAAGTGTTGCAATCATAATTTATGGGATACAATATAAAAGCAGTTTCTTGTGATTCATCCTTAGATCAGTCCAACCAAAAATTGGAAATATCATAACGTGCTCTGCATGTGTATGACAAAAAGACTAATATTAAGAGAATCGTCGATTTACAATTATTGTTTCCTAACTAAAATGCTGATCCTAGAACTCCAGAATCGTTGTATACCAATTGTATCTCGCGATCTTGGACAGTGTTGCTCCTCTATATTGGAATAAAGTTGCTCTGGGCCGCAATGACTGTAATGGCCAGTGAATGGTGTTGAAAATATACCTTTTTAGCTTTCTGCTTTACAATCAAATTCGCCTATAAGAAATTGAACGTACAACGATTGGCACCAATGAATGTTGATTTAAACAAAGAATGGCGGGTTTTTGTTATAAAATACCAATTAACTAGCTTTTCTGACGAGAAAAATTTAGAACGTATGTGTTTATGCTCACTTGATTTGTTTTTTTGGTTTTTGTTTTTTGTTTTTGTTACGAATTAAGAAACAAATACGCTAAAGTCTCCATACGTATCTCTATTGTCAGCTTTTAAACAGGTCCTTTGACAATCTTTGACAACTTTTTAGGCACGATTTTGGATCTCAAGAATGCATGTTAATCATGAAATTCATATTTCTACCTTTTTACTTAAAAAAGATATTTTTTTTATAATCTTTTCAAAATATGAAAGATTCGAAAATTCATGTTTTACACAAATATGCACTGATATGAAAAAGCTGAAAATTCTTTTGTCCTGTAAAAAGTTAAAGATTGCATAATTCATATCAAAAGGACTTATCAATTGACCTTAAATAACAATTCGTTACTAGTTTATTGAAAATGATAGTTTTATGTATCTAATCAGCGACTACGATTTCATGTTTTATGCATGCACGATTTCTTGCCAGCCAAGGTGAATTTTTCAAGCATGTGACTCACGGCGGAAACTCCCATACCAACTGTCAATATCAAAAACAGTGTTAGGAGGCGGGCATCAATACTGAGTTCAAACGTATAAGGTTAAATTTCAAAGACAACAAACGAAATTATGAAAGTGAATTTGAAAATTTGGCAATTTCAAGGTCCAGGTAAAATATCTGATAATATTTCAAGTATGAGAAAACAAAATAAGAATATTTGAAATGGTTAATATTAAGAAATTTTGATTTTGTGTTATGTAATTGGCAATAACGGATTACACGGTTGCAGATTTAGCGTGTGACATAAGACTCATATAAACTTGAATCAGTAACTTTTTGGTTTAATTGAAAAAAAAACACATCAAAAAACAATCATATTAATTAATAACATCGAATGCAAGTAAAAGAAATTTTATGAAAAAAAATTATGTGTGACAAACTATGAATATTTTGCAAATAGTTTGATTAATTTCATAAGGAAAGACGAGTCTTCGTTACCCACGACAAGAAACAACCGCATGTGACCACTGTTATGGATAACTTTGACATTTGTTTACGTCCCTAGGATGTGGGGACACAGACCAAGTCAATATACTGTATCACTCACTGTGATTCAAACCATCAGGAATATGTCACAAAAAATAAGGAAAAAGTAGTTCATATTGTAATTGGAACTGGCCTGAGTACCGGACCGCACAGAATGCTTGAAAAAACCTCTATATATATCAATTGCAGAAAATTAAGTTCTAGTGATATTATTATTTTTTTTTAAAGATTGAGAACATTGAGACTATTTATTCGCAAAAAGTTAAACAACAGTTAGTAAGTGAGGGTCTGGTTATTTTTGCTGGTGAATAGTAACTTACAAATAAAGTCGAAGAAACAACCAAATTTTTTTTTTCATTTCTGTAACATCAAGGATAAATTCACAATGCACAGGAAACTATAGTGAAACAGAAAAGGTTAAATAGTTATTTGTAGAATTTCATCTTAAAACATTCATCAAAAAAAAATATTGCATAACAACTCATGTGTTTACTCATTGAATGAAACCTTTATGGGGATAAAGACCACAGTTAAATATGCTGTTTGCATATTGAGACGACATAATGACATTTTAACATGTCAAACTATGTTTGCAATGAATTTTCAATTAATTTTTGAGAGACATCCAGGCAAGGATCTTATTATTATAGTAATCATTTTGCAATGAGCAAATTATTTTAATTGAAGGGAGAAATAATCGTGACGCTACCAATTAATATGTATTAATAGATAATGGCAAATATTATTTCATTAAAGATGCGATAATTTTTCTAATACTTCGGTAATTTCTGTGTTAATGTGAGCTTTATGTTGTTTTGTTTTATTTGTATGATTGGAATACTTAAAAAGAGTGCACCAATAACAATTCAGGCAAAGGAAATTCTCATAGTTGTGGATAAGAACTCCCTAAGGTACAGACGCGTCTACCTGCCACCTATCCTTATTTGTGTGGGTTTTCCCCGAAGAAAAATTCAAACTTGAAAACTCCAGAAATACTTACTTCTTCCTTTCTTAACAAAAAAGTCATGTTTGTAATTTCATGATAATTACAATGTCATTTAGATGATGACAAACAACAGAAAAGTGAATTTGGAGCCCCTTATAGGTTTAATGGTATGATGAAAGTTCAATAACGTGTCAAAACCCCCATGAGCAACTTCAAATGCAGGTATCCATATATTGAATGAAATTATTATTTCCGTTTTTCCTTTACAATAACGATTACTTGTGACTTCATTATTCTATAGACTGACTTGACTGATATTGATATATTGAATTCCTAACTAATCGTACATTTGTATGAAGCACTGTGACCATTGTGCCATTCGATCGACCTGTCTAAATATTAGCGGTTATACACATAGGGAATGTCATTTTCAAGAGAGTCAAGATCAAGCTGGAAAATTAGGGCAATAACAAAATTACGGAAAAAAGAAAGCCGAAGTCCTTCAGTCTTAAATACAAATCAGGTGGAAACTATTGGAAATTTGTCGACCGCAATGGTCCTGACTTGGTACAGGCATTTCAAAAGAAATGGTAGGTTAAACCGGTTTTATGGCGCGACAAACCTCCCCTCCCACTGTAATGTCCGGAAGCAACTCTTTAAAAACCGTAGACAGTTAAAAGAAATTATAATATATGCTCTAAGTAAAAACAAAGAATCTTGAATCAGAGTTTGGACCGAAACTTCAAATTTTTCAACAAGTGACTAATATCTATAAAAGAACCTATGAGACGGAATTTTTAGAAGCCTTGATTAATTAGGCGGTCGTAGAGATAACTATTTCTGATGAAAAAATCTGAATACAAAAAAGTCTGTTTAATTTCAATCTCCGAAACAGAGGTGTATAGCTCTTCCTACGTCAGATATCACCTCTGCCACACCGGAAGGAGAGATTCCTCTCAAAATGGCCGATTTTCATGACGTCACAGTGTGAAATACGTCAGGATGTATACGACGTCACTGTAAAAAGGGCGTGGTAAATCCAATATGGAGGACAAGGTGTGGCAGAGGTGATAATCTGACGTAGGAAGAGCTATGCACCTCTGTTTCGGAGATTGGTTTAATTTATGCTACCCCTTGCATATCGATTTAACTATGAAACTTACACTCCGTAAGCAGGAGAAGCTGGAATATTACTGTCCATGCTTAGGAAATCGATAATTTTGAAATTAAATCATATAACTTAAAATCTAGATCTGTTGGATTCTGTCGTTTCCTTTATCTTTAGTTCTGACGGATATATTAATGGGATATATTTAGCCAAAGATGCATTATTGGTGGAAAGAATATTATCAATATATTTATAAGTGAGTTTGAAAGATCTGCATCTTTTTCTCTGGTCGATATCACTTCGTCATAAATCATTTCTTGAAGACCTGGGGTGGTGTTCTCGAAGCTATCTTGGGGATAAGACGTGTCCTAAGACCATCTTATGACACGTCTTTGTCATAAGTCGTGTTCTCGAAGCTCTCCTAACTTAAGATGTTTCGCATTTTTCGTCTTATTTTTAGGACACCTAATTAGGTCTAAAGATCATCCTATCTCAATCCAAACCTTATATTTCGCCTTTTGTTCAATATTTTCCTTAAAGATGAACATGAATCAATATGAATGCATCAGTAAACACTTATCGGTAAAGAAACTTTGCACGATTTTCAACTTTGAATTCTTTGTTCTCGAAACGATCACTATTTGATCCGTAAAGTTGTCATTTCAAAACAACTGTAAATTATAAAGCCTTTTCGATAATATTTTAAATTTATACTTGAAATCGTACGCTTCATTATATACATTTTAGTAGACAAAATTGATAAAGTTTTTTGTCTTTGAACATTATTTTGTAAAAACTTAATATAGAAAATTAAAATATTAAACTAAAGATATGTTAAGGACGTCCTAACATAAGATGCGTCTGAGATAGATTCGAGACACAACTTAAGAATGTCGTAAGATGATCCTAAGTCCGTCCTAAACTTGGTCAGAAAATATGTCTTAGGACGAATCTTAGGATACTTTCCAGAACACCACCCCAGTATTATAATCGGTTCTTAATTACTCACCTATAGATTTATGAATGCGCGAAAAAAGGTCGTGATAGTTGCAAGATTTTAGACGTCTTGTGACTTTGTTTTAGTAATTTAAAAAGTAATATCTTCAATAAAATTCATGAATGAGATAAACGAATAGAAATACTATTACTAATTAGATACTAGTTAGAAATGGGTGTGATCGGTTGGTAACTCTCATTTGACCCAAATTGATGATGATAAAATTTCGATGATATTGACAGAAATGATTTTATTTCACGTTTTAATCGTAATTCGTAAAACGTAATTCTAGCAGCCACAAGGTGATCAAAAGGAGTATATAATATAGCCAGTAACTGTCAAGTTTGAAACCGAGAAATTTTGAATTATTTTTTTTGAAAAAATCAACCTCTGTGAAAGTAAATGATGATTTTGAGATTTATTCAGTCGTGATGAAACGAGAAAAAATATTTGTAGATTTTTTTATTCATAGGTTTTTCAGTCTATTTTAAACTATTATAATACATTTTTTAGATATGAGAAATTCTAAGTGTCCGCATTTAGACAAGGGAGTCACTGAAATGCGGACACACGAAAATTCAAACAAGTGACTCTTCATAGTCTGTATTTGTAACTTAAAACGTGGCCTTAGACTGTCTTATACACTTTTATGTGATACCATATATATGCTTACTGTCTAACTAAGCTGGCGACTATGTTGGGTCAAATATTTAATGAAGACCTACCGGAAGCAATTTTTCAAAGGGGACTTTCAGAGCAGTATCACGAAAAAAATGTATAAATTGGTTAAGATTTAGAAGTTTCAGTTGAGATCTTGGAATTTATGTCTTTTTCCCTTTTTTTCAATAGTCAAATGTTAATCTACCAATATCCACTAGAAGCTATCTTGGAAACGGTATTGACCTCCCATAGGGATGACTTCCAATATATTGATATATGGGGCTGAACGGCAGATTCGGGTGCTTATTTCAGAAATTTTTAGTTTTTAATTGATTTCTTTATTATTTATTTTGGTCTATGGTCACTCGTATAAGAATAATGTTGACTGTCTTTTTCGATTACAAATTGCGAGAAGCTGTATTGAAAGTTAGTCTAAAATTTATGATGAATAAATTAAAGAAATTTTAATATGCCAGATTTAAGGATTGCCCCCCACCCTCTACTAAAACAATGAGTGTCTACCTTCAGTGGTTATTGGTTTTCAAAATAATTTATCTGCCACTGTCGAAATGGTACAGAAACTATAATTCAATAACTTTATTCAAATACTTATAACCAAATCGGGCTGTAGTACATCACATAAGAACAAAACATAAAAGAATTAACGTTTACAATATAAAACAGTTATTTGTCTCCTCTCCTCAGTTCCTCCTTCTGACTGTTGTAGAAGGAAACGACTGTTTTAATTTGTTCAGAGGTTTACGGTAAGTATAATTGTCATCTTTTTTTAATTGATTCAGGGAATTAAAAAAATAGCTGAGTTTTCACATAATATTCTTAAAGTTGCTTTCTACAAGATTGATTAATTGCACAATTAAAGAAGAAATGTTTCTCATTGTTTAAGACTTTACAAGTTTTACATAGTCTTTCCTCTCTAGGTATCTTATAGTATCTACAGCAACAATTTAATATCATATTGATCATTCAGTCGTAATTCTTGAAATCTCAAAAATAGTGGCACATCATTTGTATTCATCTTTTTTAAATATACATAACAAGCCCAGAAATGACCCAATTCATAGGCACTTGTTACAACTTTTAAAAGCTAGTTGTACAAAAATGTAAATACCGAAGTTACTGTGAATTTTGTTTCTGCATATGCGCATTTCGACAACTTATGTCTCTACAGTGCAGATAAAATCTAAATTTTTGGACGACCGTCAACTCAAAAATGTTTAAAAACTGATAGAGGGCAAATAACCATATAAGTATCAGAAAGCCATTTCTCCAGAAGAAATTGTGCGTAAGCAGAGATTACCAGATCCAGTTTTCAAGAACACTAATGGTGTTCGAATGCAGAGACTGTATCAGACGGCAACACTGGCCAACATATTTAAGCTCATACCAATGGCAATTACCAAATTATAATTGCTTTCAAATGAACACGTCAGGTAATATTAAAAAAAGGATTCAATGAGAACAAGCTTTTTAATGAATTTCTGCCTTCCATTATGATGTTTTAAAGCGAGGTATGTCGAACATTTGACCATTTGACAATTTATTTCCCGATTTTTGAGAGGTGTTGAATATTTTGTTATGACCAAAGCCAAAATACGGAAAATTTAACCCGTTTAGATTTAGCGAAGTGTTTCATAAGACTTGTTTTGTTTGTAGATATAATACATGTTTTCAAACCTGTCGAGAAATGGAAAACTGGTCAGAAAGGAACTCCTCTAAAATCCTATTTTAAATCTCCCCCTCATAGGCAATGTATGAAAAAATGTATTGAAGGAAGACTTAAAGAATATTGTCCTTTTTTCCTATTCCATTTAGATAGATTGAACTGAGTAAGCATGATTAGCTAATTAAAATAAGTTATCCGGTATTTAATACATCAGTATTTCTGTGCCAAAAAGGATGAAACAAGATTTTCATATTTAGAGGTAAGTAAAGATGGAGCCTATTTTGTGAAATTTCGCAATGAATCACACAAAAATGAAAACAGAGGAACGCTGGAATTCTTGATTGGTAACATATTTGTAGAATGTGGAGGACAAGTTTTCCAGCAGACAATAGGGATACCTTTGGGAACTAATTGTGCGCCACTTTTACCAGATTTGTTTCTTTATTCATATGAAGCAACGTTCATATGGGGCTACTACAGAAAAAAGACAATAAGGTAGCCAAGTCCATTAATTTCAGCTTCCATTAAAAAGATGGTGTTCTTTCACTAAACAATACTCAATTAAAGGATGGCCATCTTATTTACCTTATTTATCTTATTTTTATGATAGCAGACCTAGATTAACTTTTAATTTCGACTACAAAGACGAATATAGCCATCCCTAGAAAATGTTACAAAGCTGCCGAAACACTATAAATTAGTGTAGGGTCCATCGAACAATAGAGATACGTGGATGCTTGGTGCTATTTTATACAAAAAAACTTTGGGTCCATCAAACAATAGGGATATGTGGATGCTTGGTGCTATTTTATACAAAAAACTTTGATCTGGGGGACGGCTGTCCCATTAGCACTTTCCCGTGTATCATACCNGAGCAGACCTAGATTAACTTTTAATTCCGACTACAAAGACGAATATAACCATCCCTAGAAATTGTTACAAAGCTGCCGAAACACTATAAATTAGTGTAGGGTCCATCGAACAATAGGGATACGTGGATGCTTGGTGCTATTTTATACAAAAAACTTTGGGTCCATCAAACAATAGGGATACGTGGATGCTTGGTGCTATTTTATACAAAAAACTTTGATCTGGGGTACGGCTGTCCCATTAGCACTTTCCCATGTATCATACCTTCTTGGTGTTGATCCGTATTTCCTGTTTGATTGAGACTCAAAGCTGATTTATAGTATTCGGCTTCCGCATCTAGGGCATCTTAATAGAATATGAAATCATGCTTTTTTACGAAAAATCAAATATGCATATTAAATATACAGTGAAGCGAGAAACAGACAATGGTATTACAATAAAATACGAAATCTACATGAAAAATGTAGAAACCAGTCATATCAAAAAAATAGGGAACCCAACAAGAGAAATCGCTATTTTATTTAGGTGTGGATACAAGAGCGAAAAATTATTAAGAATACTAAACAACAACTTTGGAAAAGAAAACTAATTCGGCATATCTCTTCTTAAATTAAACCGATAGTTTATTATACTTTGAAAATGTTTCGAAGCAATTATATAATCATTGTCCATAAATACAATTTGATGTAACCACGTGCATCTAGATAACGCCCACTGCCACGTGACTTTCCGTACAGGCATGTAGAATTGTATTGTAGTATAGTCTAAAATTTAACAGAAAGGCAAGACGTTTCATTCGAAGATAGAATTCTACGTTACAGAAAAAATCTGCACGGCTTCCGTAAAAATAGAGGAAAAATATTAAGAGCCAAGCAGTGCGTTTTACTAGCGAAAGAGATAAAATCTCTCATTCCGTATATAACAGGACAACGATACTCATCCGAATTTTTTACTTCAGCAAAAATCAAATAATAAAGACATATTTTTAAAAAATTACCTAGGGGACCCCTGATGAGAGCAGACCTAGATCAACTTATAATTCCGACTACAAAGACGAATATAACCATCCCTAGAAATTGTTACAAGCTGCCGAAACACTATAAATTAGTGTAGGGTCCATCGAACAATAGGGATACGTGGATGCTTGGTGCTATTTTATCTATTTTATACAAAAAAAAAGTTCCGAAATATACAAAACTTCGCGACGAAACATTTTTGCCGGTTTCCATTAGCTACAGTTATGACGCATCTTTTGATTATCTATCTTCAACTGAACTCAACCATTGCAACAGTGTCAAAACATTTGATTTTTCTACTCTCTATACTACTCTTCCCTATGATAAGCTAATTAAAGTAAGTTATCCGGTATTTAATACATCAGTCTTTCGGTACCAAAAAGGACGAAATAAGATGTTCATATTTAGAGGTAAGTAAAGATGGCGCCTATTTTGTGAAATTTCGCAATGAATCACACAAAAAGTATACAGAGGAACGCTGGAATTCTTGACTGGTAACATATTTGTAGAATGTGGAGGAAAAGTTTTCCAGCAGAACATATTTGTAGAATGTGGAGGAAAAGTTTTCCAGCAGACAATAGGGATACCTTTGGGGACTAATTTTGCGCCACTTTTACCAGATTTGTTTCTTTATTCATATGAAGCCACGTTCATATGGGGTTACTTCAGAAAAAAAAGACAATAAGGTAGCCAAGTCCATTAATTTCAGCTTCCATTATAAAGATGGTGTGCTTTCACTAAACAATACTCAATTTAAGGATAACCATCTTATTTACCCACATGAGCTTGTAATTAAAGAGATCACAGATACATCATCATCAGCAGCATACTTAGACCTGTACCTCTATATTTACAACTCTGGACGTCTGAACACAACACCTTACGACAAGCGTGATTATTTCGGTTTTCAATATTGTGAACTTAATGTTTTTGAGCAGTAATATTCCCACATCTCCGGCATATGGCGTCTTCATCTCACAACTCATTCGTTATTGACGTGTCTGTATTTTGTACTGCAATTTGTCAACAGAGCGAAATTAGTGTCTCAAAACTTACACATCAATGGTATATTCAGTGTACTGTTGCAATTTTTACTACAGAAGTTTTACGGTCGTCACCACGATTTGACATACCCTTACAATTTTTCTGTTTCACAGATTAAAATAGATATCTTTGGGTAGATTCAGAGTTTATTGCCGGACTGACAAACACCGACTTTGACACCGGACTGTTCACTGGCAGTGTGACGGGTGCCACGTTTGGAGCAAATCATGCTTACCATTCTGGAGCACCCGATGATATTTCAGTTTTTGTAGGCGTTCAAATTGCTAGTGCCTTAGTTTTGTGGCGTTGTTGTTTATTTTTGTTTATTTGTTTTGTCTTTATCGTACTATTTCCGTTCGTATTTGATATGAATTGCCTTGATGTTGGATTTTTATTTTGGAATTCAACCTTTCTTGATTTGGGCTTCTGTATTCGTTTGTCGATGTATTGCTAAATGGATACCATCAAAATAACCTCCAGAACTAGAGATAATGGAAACAAATACTACTAGGTCTACAAAATGTACATCTTTTTTTAGACTTGCATCTAAAATTTGACTAATATGGTCATCTCAGTACTACAATTTACGACAAAAGGGACGAATCGGAGAAAAAATATACAGAGGAAGAAGTGATTAAAATGTTAGAGTTTCTGATCGACAATATATTTGTCCAGTTTTCAACAGACTATCGGAATTACTATGGGCACAAACTGTGCGCCTCTCCTAGCCGATCTGTTTCTTCACTCTTATGAAGCTGAATTCATCGAAGGGCTTCTTCAAAATAAAGATAAAAGACTGGCACAATCCTTTAACTTTAGCTTCCAATATATAGATGATATTTTGTCGCTAAACAACCCACGCTTTGGTGATTTTCTTCATTTGATCTATCGAAAATAGCTCGAAATTAAGGACACCACAGACACTTCTACATCAGCCCCGTTCCTTGACCTTCACCTTGAAATTGACAACAGAGGGAGACTTCAAACTAAGCTGTACGACAAACGCGATGACTTCACCTTTCCAATAGTAAACTTCCCTTTTCTTTGTAGCAACATCCCAA
>MJUU01060483.1:58728-111827 GCA_002080025.1 Modiolus philippinarum
ACAAATACAACATTACTGATCTAACAACAGAAAAGTTAGGGTTAGAGCATGGTTAGGGGTTAGGGTTAGGGTTAGGATGAGATCAAAGATAAGACCAAAAAAGGACCTTGAATTGAGATAGGGTGAGGCCAGTGACAACACTATGGACTAGTGAAGTCAAAGCCAAAGGCGAGGCATTCAGGACGAGGTCAAAAAGTCAATGAAACACTATAACCAAAAGGTTCAGTCACTGAAGACAATGATTAAGGTGTAGTAAAAAATAGATTAGGGTTAGGGTAAAAGCAAGGTCAAAGCTGGGATAAAAACGGGACCAGTAGGCAAAATCAATGACAACACCTAGGGGACCAGGCCAAAGGTCAATGACACACTTAGCACCTCGTCAATAACGATTGCAGCGCCCTCTATATTAGCACAAAAATTCGCTCCTGAACTAATTTGCATATTTTACGAAAAATTGAGGGAAAATGAAAATATTTTACAAAGAATGCACTACGGGGCTCCTCGTCAAAAGTGGTCTGAGGTAACGCGTTATACTACTCTCAAGCATTTTGCTATTAAACGAAAAACATTTGTCGGTTATCTCATTGTACTAAGTGAGTCATTCTTGGTCAAAGTAGAGATATTTTTTATTTCCATATCTGATTTGCTACTTAAAATTATCCCCACTTTGACCATATATAATGTGTAGTTCTGGTGCAGTTACCTTGTTCATTGTGGCTTGGCATTGTAGTTTAAGACCATTGCAGGTGTTTACTGTTATCCCGCTTCTTTACAATTAGTAAATGCATTTATATGTAAATGAGTACCCTACTACAGATGATTTTGGCTATGTTTAAGCTCTATTGTTTCTTTGTCCTCTATCAGAATTTATACATCTCTGAATTTTAGATCATCCTTTATTGAATTGATATGCACTGAAGAGGCATCAGTTCATGATATTGTGTAGTTTCAGAAACGAAATAGTTACTTCGGTATGCTCTGAATTGTAACACGATGTTGACAATTTTAGTATTCAATGTATACTTAAATGTCTTTGAATCTCACATTGAGATCACATGAAATATAACCTCGGTCATGATTAAGATTCCATAGCAGGCAGACAATACCTAATGAAAAGACATCAGATAGCTATTATTTTACATGATTAGTTTCGTACATTGTTTTCGTATTTTTATCGGTCGTAATATTTCCTCATTAATACAAGCGGATACTCGCCTTCAATGGTGTTTCAATTGTTGACAAGAGTTTAATTTGTAAGCAAAGATTTATACGACATTTTATAGGAAATACTTTATTTTTCTATACCTCACGACAATATTGATTTGGACATTAAACTTTGTCACGCTGTACTTTTTTCATCATCTTTTCACATAAATAATTTTACTGCATTTTTCCAACCAGACGTGTCTGGCGAATTTTAAATCTACTAAAACATAATATAGAGGGAAAGGTGTAGTGAAAATACAGATTGAAAATTCAAGATTAACTGAAATTAGTTCAACGGTGAGCTTCGAAATTGTCTTTTCATACATGACAAGGTGGGTGTCCATTGTTTGTTAATGTGTTGTGATTGCCTTAAAGTCGTAGAGATAGGATAGTTTTTGTCAAGAAAATGAAGTACCAAGTCAGATATTCTCCGGTGGTTTTGTGCCTTTGGATTTCGGCTCTTGACAATTCTGTTCGGTAATTTTTTATAATCCTTTTGATAGAAATTGTAAGAGCAGTCTCTCAGTTAATTTTAAGTTTGTTGAAGATTCCTCAGAAGATCCAGCATCCATGCTATGCATAAAATATGGATTAAGCTCAAACAGGGGTTTCAAAAATGGTTCAAAATGTTTTGCCATATTTTCCTTAATTTCTGTACGATATTTAAAGCGGTTCCAAACATTGGAACCTCCATTTGGAAAAGTGACCTTATCTTTTTACATAAATGTACAATACCTGAAGTGTCGTGGCAATGATCGAACCGAGAGACTGACCAAAAATATGCAGCTGTGCTATAAAGTGGATAAAATTCTTTAACAAGATACTGCGTCATGAACAACAACTCTTTAGCTTCCACTATTAATTTTCACAACTTTCTCTCAGTTCTTTCAAAGTGACCTTGTATCGAGTTTCCTTAAAATGTGTTGTTCGCCACCGAAAAAAAACTAAAGTGCTTCTAATTTGAATAATGTTTCCAAAGTCGCGAGCCAAATTGAAAAACAGGTAATTCATTGTATTAATGAAATTAAAGTGCACATTAATGTCTGATATACTGACAAAGTCGAAGACTTAATCCTCTAATCCCACAATATAATCACAATAATAAATATGTTTTCTTTAGGAATGTAATTGTTGTTATATATAAAACGCCTTACCGACGACGATTTCTTTAAAAGCGGAAATAGATAATTTATTTTTGTTTAAAGAAATTAAGTCTCAATCACTATGCTAATACATTGCAAATGCACTGTAATTTGATTACACTTAACATGAAACAATGTAATGTGTTCTTTCATTCTGTTAATTTAGGACAAATATTGAAAATCATCCCATTTAACTTCAAACTAATAGATTGTCAGATTGGAATTGTTTAAGAAAGATTCAATATTTTCACTCCCACAACAAGCGGATTATAATAAAAATGTATTTTTAGAGTACTTTAGGGGACGACAATTTGATTCTGACGGGGTTGGGGGGTGGCTGGCAGATTTTGTAACTTAATAATCTGGTCTTGAAACCCATGAAAATAAATAATCTGGCCTCAACCAACCAGAAAATAAAAAAAAAAATTAATAATCTGACCCAGGTTCTTTAATACAGTATATAAAAATAAATCTCAAAATGCTGAAAAAAAAATAATCTGACTCGACCCCCCCCCCCCCTCAGAATCAAATGGTCGTCCCCTTACATGTTCTTGTAACGTTTCGGATGTTTTCGTTCCTTTTTGTGATTTTAATCCATTTGTTGAAGGACCGGAAAATGCAGTTATAGAAATGCATGTCAAGTGCATAAAGCAATTTTTATGTACATTCAACATCACAGCTGTTCATCAGAACATTACATGATGACAGTAATAAGCTGATAAAGAGCGATTGTACACTGATTTTCCTCCATTGTTACCGCTGAATTCCAAATCAAGGAAACTATTACAATAACAATACACACCATCTGATGGCTTCAATACTGTGTCAATACAAAATGTCTACCGAATATCCAATTTGTTATCTCTTTCAATAATTATAGTCACTTTTAACAAAAATATGAATTGTTGGAATTTATTCTGAATGGAGAAATCAAAAGCGAAAAATCTGATTTATCCGGAAAAGATCAAGTAAATGGCATGACCTTATACGAAATTTAGTTATATGTATTGTGGAATACTAAGTTTAAATATGTTGGAACATTATTTATTTATGTAACAAGAAGTGGGGATGGATAAAAAAACAAAAACGTCCTAAATATCAATTTGAATTGTTTCAATAATGACAGAAGGTTGATTTCAACATTTTCTTTTTATAATTACAGCTATCATTTTAGTATATTCCCATTTCAGAATACTTAAACTTTAAAAATTTGAGTTTTGTAATTGGGATATTGTGTCTCATTTATTTTTGTATATTTGTGTGTTATCTATTATAAGCAAAAGTAGGATCCGATATTTATTTTCAATTTTTTGTATATGTCATTTTCGGTTCAAATGCCATCCATTTTCTCTACCGACGATGCCAATTTTTAAGTTACATGGCATTTTTAAAAGCATCAGGCATGCCAACCAGAGGAAGTCTACTATTTTTTTATTTTTAATTTCACCAAATTCCTAGGCGTTGGCTTATAAAATGACTATTTGTAAAAAATGGATAACAGGAAACAGCTGCAATGGACTCTTCCCTAAATAATTGCCCGTACATTTTTGTTCTGATTCGTTTTATTATTTTTATTTATCATATATTCGGTTATAAATACAAGAATCCTGCATGTGTAATACAGACGTCATGTTTCGTCCTGTAACTTCACCCCCTGATGATATCGATATCAGTCACGGCTGCTACCCTTTATTACACACCTAAAAAATCTGTATCAAAGGTCACGTGTTATTTTAATTAGAAAACTACTTTTTTCAAATATATGATAAACAGTATATGACATGGGTAAATCCGTATTACATGCTGTATCAACCCTCGACCAATATCATCCCTCAGGCAAGCCTTCGGGATGATATTGACGTCTCGGGTTGATACAGCATGTAATACNGAAGACATTGGGGTTAAAATAGTTGTATTATTTTAAACTATCGAACAGACCACATACAATATAACACAACCCTATTAACCCACAAGGACAAGGTTTCTCTGTCACTTTTCTTTACATCGAATTAATCCACATCTTAAGTGCTATACAATACCCAATGTTTACATACACAATTTATATCGTTTTATGATGACAAAATTGCCTTATAAGTATTTACATTCGATCAGAGTTGAAGTGCAAATCATATTTTCTAGTTAATAATGAAGCTATATAAATCACTACGACATTCGTTTATGAGAATACTGTTAATCTACAATGACAATGAGTTTCGTTGAAAATTCATATTGCTTGAAAGTCAGATGTAAATTTGATGTTAAAAGACAATAATGTTTCAGCTTAACTCGTTATTATGAAAAAATGTAGATGATTCTTTTAATATTTATTTGCATTAAACGTTATTAAATGACAAGGAATAACAAAGAACTGTGACGTAAATGAACATGACACGTATAGATGTTCTTAGATTGTGACCGTTGTATATCGCAAATTTCTTATCGATAGTCACCATAATAGGCACTTGGGAGTGAGCGCTAATTTCAAAGATCCAATTTCTTGCGTCACTTACATAATGTACTTAATTGCGATGGAGTTTTGAGTACCAAATCGAAAAAAATATAATAAGTGCTCCGGATTAAGAATTGGACTCATTTCCATTTCCAAAGAGGCTTCGGTATTCATTTTGAAATAATTACATTTCATGCATATCCATTTAATTTCCGTCAATTTGATAGGTGAATATCGCTCACGTGGTGTATCAGTGTGAAGTTGCAATTCCCACGAAACACATTTGATCATTTGACCACGTAGCGAATAGAATCCCAGTGTACATGGAGTAGTTATCTGTTTAATAAATTTGTTTTTTATGATTTGGTTTTGAAATATAATTATAAGAATCGAATGCATTATTTTGATGTTTCATAGGGATTATGAAAGTGTTGACCAGGCGCACATTTTCAACATGAAGCGTTCAATGTTAGCGCTTCATCTAAAATGTGCTTCGGTCAACACTTTCATACCCCAATGAAGCATCAAAATAATGCATTCAGTTCTTAAATTAATTTAATTCATATCCAACGAAAGGGGGATTTCTCAATATGTCCACTCCCTGTCAACCGGATATTGTTATAATTTCTTAACGATTAGTAATTATATAATATTACGTGGAATTTTTATACATATATCACATCCGGTCCTAATAAATCTCGGCAAAACAACCGTTGTTTTGTTTTATCGGCAACGCGTTTTATATAAACATATAAAAAATTTACACAAAAAGTAAGACAATTTTTCGGAAGTTGGTAATGTCACATGGTGTCTTCTTTAACGAACGATGCTTATAACGAAATAAAGTCGGGAGTCCCACTGGAATTTATTATAAATGAACTCTACTGTGACAAAAAATATACTCCATATCCCTTCATTGCTTATAAAATAAAAAAAGTCTTTTACATATTTTGATTTCCGGCATAATGTAGAAAATAAGAGGGTCGAAATATTAGATTTTCTCATCATTTAGGTGCTAAACCAGAATATATAAAAATCTTGTAACCAAGCACTGAAATGTCGAAACTGCTTTCATGCAACTGTTTGTAATCCTTTAGATTTTCCTTTTTGTATTTAATATAAGATATATCTAATTCAATTGAGATCGTCTACAGAGAAATTGTGTCTACCATATTCAGATTACTAGTAAGTTAAAATGTTATTGGTTTATGCATAATATAGTTTTACTATAGAATAAAAATATGACTGAAATGGTGTCTGGAATCGTAATATCAACACTTTACTTTTCAACTGTCATGTTTAATAAAAAAAATACGGACAAAGATTGTTAGGAGCCGAAATCCAAAAAACGGAAATACAAAACTGGAAAATGTAAACCACATGGGGTCCGATTTGGTTCAAGCAGTTTTTAATTAATGGCATGTTAAACCAGTTTTATGGAACACCAAACTTTCCACCTATTACCGTAGTGTCCGTTAGCAATGATCACATTAATTAATTAAAATTAACAATAAAGTACGTAATAATCATTGTGGCTTTAATTTCTTATTTTAGGAGATTCTTCTACAATTTATGTATTTGATGATGAGAACTTACAACAAATATTCCTTTAACCGAGATATTCTACTCACACCCAAGTTTTTTCCCTTAAATACTTTATCCTGACAAAAATATTGAGAGTTCTTGATTTGTGACAAAGATTTAATTTATACAATATTGCATATCTTTATACTTTCAGATTTAAACCCTGAAGAACAAGACAATTTTGACATTCCACGTAAAGACCTGATTGAACTGTTACTAAATTTACAACAATTTAATTTAAAAGAAGAAAAAAGGAGAATTGATACAACATCGTCATTTCAGCTAAAAACAGGTATGTACACTTTATTCAATTACTTTTGTCTAAATGTAGTCTACCACCTATTCCTACTTTTTAAATTCACTATTCCTTCTATTCCCACATACCAATTCCTTTGATGTTTAATTTGTTTTTTATAGTAACTAATGGTAATCAAATGTCACCTTTAATTAACCTTTGTGTACCTGTAATTTGACTTATTTTCCATTTTTTTTAGGAAATGCATAAAAATAAAAAAGAAATTATAAAACGTAAATAAAAGACAATTAAAAAAATGAGAAAGTTTATTTTCCTTTTTTAGACCACAGATCGAGAAAATATAATTTGATAATTATTGATAAGTACAAAAATTCATTTAAATGAAAGGATAGTCAGTATTCCACTTATATTACAACACTATTACTACATTGTATATGATTTTGATTAAAATACAATTTTGAATGAAACCTCTTCATTTTTACACAAATGATAACTAAATTTTGTCTTAGCATTTTACACATTTTCAAACAGGTATGACCAATTTCTCCGTAAATAGTTTCCTTTAGCATTCTAATAATGCCGCGAATGCACTAATTTTTCTCAAAAACTAATATATCAAGTAATTCATATATACACCATCGTAACAAAATCAATTCATCTACATTTTCATAGTTTTAGATACAGACACTAAACTTTTCATTTGGATGCAACTTTGATGGACTTTGAAAATTTTTGTAGCTTTTTATTAAAATTCGTTATATATCCAATGAGCCAAACTAAGCTAAATGCCATTTTAAGGTCAAGTATTTATACACTCACAAAAATGACAAAATGGACAAGAAAAAATACTTATACAGGCATGTTCGACTGCTAATATCTCCGAAAACATACAAGTGTAGTGTTTATCATTTTTTCCCCTGAGAAATATGCGATTCATTCATTTTATTCCTAGGAAATTCGCGTCCCAGAGGCAACATCAACCATTTTCTACGAAATATTAGCATATTTTGAAAATGACCTAGCTAAGAGCTCAATTCATGGGGTAATGGCCAAACTTCTTTAAGCGACTAAATTAAAAATGGCATATATAATGGAAAAGGCAAACAAATGAAATATTGTCATAACTCACATCCATCAATCTTGTTTTGATGGAAAATACAAAATCTGTCTATAACATAAATAATTTACTTATATTCTAAGAAATATGTCAACAGCATAAAATGTAGTTTCAAAGGCATATTCGTGCTTCAAATAGAGTAACAGTCTTACTTGTAAAATGCACTGATTTATTGTCTTATCCCTACGGATGTCTTCAGAATGGACATATTTAATTTACGGTAACTTTGTGTTTTCAAATATCTTGGCTTGACTTGAGACTATTTTTGAAATGTTAGTAAATTTTACTTTTTCTATGCATAAATATCCACTGAAAATTAAAATTTACACGCACAAATAATTCATTTTCATGTTACCATCCAAGGCTTAATTAAAAGTTAATTAAATACTGTTTATACAATATAATCCTTTGTTTAATAAGTTTTCCACCTATTCCCACATGAAATTTTACTTTTTCTTACCTGATATTTAAAAAGTGGGAATAGGAGGAATGAACCGTCTATATTTATGTAAATTCTAAAACCTAAGGTTTAACTCCCTCCATCGTAGTTTTGTGCTTAACTATATTTTATATTACTGATTATTCGGATTTCGTTTGGTTTTATTCATTTTAAACATTTTTTTTTTGTAATAATGGATTTCCTATGTTTGGGTTCTAGTGCTGCTGATCGGAGGACTAAATTTCCGAAATGGCCATACATCTCATTAAAATTGTTGCAGTTGAAGTTACCATATGTGTTATGGTCTCATGTCCATTTACTCCATATCTTTCATAAAATATAGAATAAATCCCCAATTTTGAATATTGGTTCTTTGAATAATTGTTTCCTTTCGCTAAAAATGCTGTCAACACGTTTTGCTTTTTGAACAAAATAAATAAATAATCTTTATTTCAAGATACTAAATACTATTGCAAGTACTAAATACTAAATACTATTGCATTCCGTAATAAACAATAGTCTTCGTTCCTTTGTAAAAAATATTATACTATAACTAAAAAGTAGAATTAGTTTTGGGATTATCTCATTATTACCGGTGCAAATTAAAACATATCCTCTGCTCCTTATGGCTAGGTGGATTTAAAACGTGGTGATGGAATGTCCAACATGAAAAATCTCGTATAACGTCTCAAAGTAAGTGAGAACCGAACCGTCAATCCAAAAGCGAACAATCCAAGGACAATGGCAACACCATGGGTACGGCACAGAAAAGAAAAATGAAGACACTCATACACAAAGATGAAGAACACGGACCCAATAAAAAACCATGGGTGAGATCAGGTGCACCGGTAGAGTTAGCATCTCCTGCTTCTTATAGGACACCCGCCGTGTTGAACATGTAAAATCCGGTAGTAAAGTCAAATCCGGTAGAGGAAACAACAATTAAGCTTTAAAGGGAAAGATCTGTTGTCATGTGGGAAACAAACTGGGTTTTGATACACCCAAGAAAAAAACTTGTTAGCGGGTGACTAAAGTAAGTAGCGGGTGACTAAAGTAAGTAGCGGGTGACTAAAGTAAGTAGCGGGTGATTAAAGTAAGTAGCGGGTGACTTAAGTAAGTAGCGGGTGACTAAAGTAAGAAGCGGGTGACTAAAGTAAGTTCGAGCAACAAATACATCATATATTACGCAAATGTTCAAAATCAATAGGGTCTGTAAGTCTTGTCATGTGGCACCGAGATTTGACGATAAAATTGCAATTTGAAAACGTTTCCCACCAAAAAATGACGTTGAAACATTATGACGTCCAAATTTTCTTCTTAAAACGTCATATGTTTTAATAAAAATGCAACTTCCGGGTACAAATTATGTACCCGGAAGTTCCAAAATTTAACGAGACTTACAGACCCTGCTGACATATGGTAAATATTAACCAAAATATTTGTTTTTCGGTAATGTAGCAAAACATAACACTTGTGCTTTTTACTAATACTATAACTTTTAGTTTTTGAGTTATCGCGCGTGGCATGGCAAAATAGGAAGTTAAGATTGAAAATTTTTCCCCGACATCTGGGCACAAAATACACACAGGAACAAACAAATATATCAGTGATTCGGCCCATATCTAAGATTTGACTTTGAATGTCACAGTCCATGTTATTATTATATCTGTTTACCAAAAACACAGACGATATGTTTGGAAATATCTTGGATGAAACATACATTGTATGTTTTTATTATCAAACGCAACACTTGATAACAATAATTGCTTAGCCATTCTAGTGGTTTGAGAGAATATAAAAATGTGATTTTCCCATACGGTCAAATGTTAAACTATGTTTAGTGCTGGCGGTAAAATTTTTTGTCAAATCTGACAAACGGAAGCAAATTTTCTAAAGGACCTTCCATCATTCCAGTAAAGTTTTGCTAACTTTGCTTCAATAGTACTGAGTAGATGGTGAAAGGATGATTTTCTCACAGGGTCAACTATTAAACTATGTTCCGTGCCGCCGACCATATTTTTCGTCGGATTGGATTGAAAAGAGCAATCTTTGTAAATAAGGATCCATACAACATTCCTGTAATAGGCTTCAGTGTTTTCAGACAGAAGATGACAGTTTAAATATGATCAGCGCTGGCGGGCCTGTTTTTCGTCGGATCAAAACGAAATAAGTAATTGTTATAAAGGACCTTCCATGCGTCTTTCTTGTAAAGTTTGGTTGAATTTGTTTCAGTGGTTGCAGGAGAGAAGATGGAAAAGTTATTTTACATAAGGGTCCAATGTTAAACTATGTTCCGCACTGGCTTCCATATTTTTATCGGATCGGAAGGAAATCTGCAATCTTGGTGAAGTACCTTCCATGCATAATTCATGTAAAGTTGATTGAATTTGCTTCATTGGTTTCAGAGGAGAAAATGAAAATGTGGTTTTTCCGATAGGGTCCAGTGTTAAACTATCTTCCTTACTGGCGGCCATGTTTTTCATCGGATAGGACAAAAAATGAGCAATTTTTGTTAAGCACCTTCCATACATCATCCCTGTAAAGTTTGGTTGAATTTGCTAAGTTGTTTCAATGGAGAAGTTTAATGCAAAAAACTATCGACGAGGAACTGCGGACGACGAACGGACGAAAGCCAAGTGATGGCAATAGCTCACTCTGATCCTTCGGTCAGGTGAGGTAAAAATCATACATTTGGCGTGCCAAGTTACACTTCCAATTGATTGATTGATAAATGCTTCGTTGTTGTTTTAAGCAAAGTAAAGAAATATTTCAGATATAACATGTACAAAATTGGGGATGTCTGAAGCGGGGCTATGTCATGTTTCAAACCTTAAAGCTTTGTACAAACAAAACAAATTAGTTCATGTACAAAAAATGTGATTTAATAACTCATAATATGTATTGTCGAGACTAGTTTTTAGTAACTTAAACGTTATTACAAAACTTGCAAGTATTTTAGTCTTGACCAGTAAACAATTAGATATTGTTTTTTTGGTAAGTTCAGTTATATCAAGTCCTTGAAGACGTTGTCTAAATTAGCTGTACCTGATGTTTTCTTTTACTTTCCAAAGGTCAGTTCAATATGACGACCACGAACTTAACATTGATGTAAAAGTTTTAGTGGTAGGTATTTCCTCTGTTGACAAAATTGCTGTAGATACTACAGGCACGGCAATGGCGTATTGGTTGTGAACTCAAAATGCCATACATTGTATGCCGAGATGTTGGAATGATCAAATATAGGAAGTTTACTACTAGACCCCAGATATCATCACACTTGTAATAATGGTTTGATCACAACTAATTTGCGGTTTTAAACTTTAAGAACAAAATCTTGTTTGATATTGTTATCTGATTAGATGCGATATATATTGGCAAAGTTCGACTGAGCGGGTCTTAGTTTCGAACATAACCACCCTTTGCTCATGCTACACTATATCACATGTTGCTAGGAATATGCAGGACTGAATTATACATTAGTTAAAATTTACTTGTAAAGCTTGTGCTAAGAAAAATTAAGCGTGTGAGAAATTTGCATTAAGTGTAATACTTTATGTGTTAGCCCTGACGTGATTTAATAGCCAAATCTAAAGGAGGTAGAAATCCACAAGGAGTTATAAGAATGATATAACAAAGTTACGTTACACAATGACTACAATGGTGTATCTTTACTTTGTCATATCCACAAGAAGTTATAAGAATGATATAACAAAGTTACGGTACACAATGACTACAATGGTGTATCTTTACTTTGTCATGCTGGTTCAACATTACTTTGCCTTTTGATAAAAACACCTTGAACATTCCTCAAAAATATATCCAGATTATTTTGTTTTTGTTATAGAAAGAAGACAAATGGATTCAACAATGGGCAAGAGAGATTATGGAATAATGCCACCCCATAACGAGATTTGTCGAATGATGAGAATTGCCTTTTGCTACAGAAGCAGACGATGAGTACACTACAGCGGACGGCTATCTGTATGATAGCTGCTTGGGCTGAAAATCTAAAACAGTTATCCACTTCAAAAATGTTTTTGGTTTAGTACAATAATAAAATAAATTGAGAAACACTTTTGCTCAATATGAAAACACAGTTTTCGTCGTAAGCATATTTCATACAGTATAACTGCAAAGTAAACTTACATATATAACTTTTGCTCGTGCAAGTACCAAGTCCGGCTGTCCCGAGTTCCTATCGTTGTCTACGTTTGTCTTTTGTCTTATACGTGTTTTTCCTGTGTAGTTCCCTGGCAGATTGTGGCATGTAATTATAATTTTCAGCCATTGTAGGTGTTTCCTATTATCCGTTTTTTAACATTACGTATTCTATTATATTATAAACTCATTTAAATATCTATATTCTGATTTGTTAAAATCATGTCACATGACATGTGAGATTTTGCTGGGTCACCCGGCTAGCGTTGGGTCGCATAGGAAGGTCAACCGGCAAACAAGAAAATTCGATATAATATAACAGTTACCACCCTAGATAGTGTGTGACCAAGCGGTTTCTCTCCCCTCGAAATTTAGGTCACCCTCGAGNAAGCTCTCGGGTGACCTTAATATTTCGGGGAGATAAACCGCTGGGTCACACACTATCTAGGGTGGTAATTGTATAAGACTGAACTTGAAAGAACAAGACGTTATCATAAATTAGTAGTTGTAGGGATGAAAGTACATATAAATATAAATGTTGTAATTTAAACTCTCGAAATCATGTTTTGTAAATAGTCGTCCTAAACAACATCTCCCATTTCCAGTTAAATCAAATAATCGACTTAATGCTGTTGTAAGTAAACAAAGAAGATATGGAGTAAATGGACATGAAACAAAGTCTCTTTAAATACTTGGTAGAAATAAGTTATGGAACAACGCTTTTTCTTGTTGTTCTTCATGAAATCAACATGAGGGATTCAACAATGAGCTTTGCTCATACCTCATAGTAAGTGCAAATTCATTTTATCAAAGCATCATGTCATATAAATATTTTTCACAATCTTATGTGCAGGAAGTGAAACATATTACTAGTAAGATTCTGAAACACCAAATTTATTCTTCTTTAATCCAATTTCAATAAGAAGAAAAATGTTTACAAATTCTCAGCCAAAGCGAAATGTTATACAGGTATATGCAAAAATTGGTATTAGGCAACAGCAAAGATTGATTATGTCCAGTGAGCAATATTTCAGTTCAGTCATGACTAGAACAATTTCATCAAATCAAACTTTAAAAAAATGAAGGTTTGATTGCCAATGAAAATCGGTGGGGGACATGAAATGTAACCTTCTATACAACATGAACAGGCTGTCATATTAAACACAAATTAAAGGGAACCTGCGACTGCTAGAGCTTGTCAACTCTTCCCAAGGTTTCTCTACAATGGCTCGAGGCTTTCAGGATTATTGCCCCTACTAACTTTATCGAAAGGTTATTCACCTAATTACCTGGGGACGCGCCCGCTCAGCTTTGTAGATGGAATTCCTGGATCAAATCACGGTCTACATGCACAACAAATACAAAAATATTACAAATAACACCAGGAAAGGTGTCGTTTTGAATACCAAATTGTGTCCAAGATGTCCACCACGAAGAAAATTAGCCAAAGTTGCTTAAAATTATCTTGCGACTGAGGTAGAAAATACAAATACAAATATATGTCGATGAATAAGAACGCCACAAAACTAAAACACTTGCATTGTGAGCCCCTCTATAAACTGGATGCATCAGCAGGTACTTCGGAAAGGTAAGCATATTTTGCTCTACGCTTGGTAACCGTTACACTACCAATGAAAAGTCAGGTTTCGTTATATTTGATATATAAGTTCGGTAATCAACTCAGGATCTATTCAAATATGTCTATTCTCATCTGTGAAATAGAAAATTGTAACAGTATGTCAAATTATTGTGACGACCGTAAACTCTTATAATGACAATTGCAACAGTATAATTGAACATTACCTAGTTGTATACGTTTTCGAGACCGTACTTTTGCTCTGTTGTCAAAATCGCTGTATAAACTAAAGGCATAACAAAGGAGAATGAATTTTGAAAAGTAATTGAGAACCGAACCGTCAATCCAAAACGAACAATCCAAGGACAATGGCAACATCAGAAAAAAAAAACACAGATACACAACATGGGTACGGCACAGTGTTATAAATATAGAGGTATAAGTAATGACAACATAAAACTAATCCGTAGTACAAATAATTTCCACCATCAAAAAAGTTCTGCTACGTTACTATATTGGTATTCTACGAAACTGTGCTTTAAATTAAGTCAACTTTTAAAATAGACTAGAGGCTAACATGAGCCTGTATCGCTCACCGGGTAACTGGTTTTTATTCATCGTAATCAGAAGACCATAAAAATTGTTCGTACTGTATATAAGTTCATAAGATGTTACAGTTTCTTAGAAGATACTCAAATATTAGTATTGTTAATCTCCATCTTGACAGATGTAAAAGAAGACCTTCAAAAATATTGTGATTATTCTTTTCAAGAAGCGGCGTGAATGAAATGTTAATATTGAAAAACTCTAAATATATTCTTGGCATCTTAAACTCTAGACCGTTATCACACTGTAACAGCATTAAAACTTTCAGCTCCTCACCACGTAATACTACCATTCCTGATGAGCAAGTAAAATCTGGACTGAAAAATTTAATTCATAGATGTAATCCCGTAAGAACGGTGAACGAAGATATAAGTACATCGTTATAGGTAGAGAACAAAGCTTACTTTGTGAAAAATGACTCCGAATCGGAGAAAAATATATAGAGTTTGTGATTGACAATATATTTGTCCGGTTTGGAGGACTTGTTTTTTGAACAGGTTATCGGAATTCCAATGGGCATTGACAGTGCACCTCTTCTAGCCGACCTGTTTATCCACTCATATGAAGCCAAATTCATTTGAGGGCGTCTTCAAAATAAAGATGAAAACTAGCCCAATCCTTCAATTTTAGCTTCCGTTATATAGATATTTTTTCACTAAACAACCTACAATTTGGTAATTTTTTTTATCTTATCGATCCAAAAGAGCTCGAAATTAAGGATACTACAGACACTTACACATCGGCCTCATTCCGTGGCCTTTATCTTGAAATTAACAACAGGGGTAGACTTCAAACTATGATGTATGACAACGCGATGACTTCACTTTTCCAATAGTAAACTTCCCTTTTCTTGAACAACGCCGGCATATGGAGTTTACATCTCCCAACTCATTCGCTACTCAGGTGCCTGTGGTCGATGCGGTGACTTCCTTGATAAAGCAAGGTCGCTAACAAATAGGTTCCTTAAACAAGGGTATGTTACCCATAACTTGAAGTCATCACTCCAGAAGTAATACGTTAGACTTCACGATCTTGTGGGCCGCTAAAAGATACCTGTTTCCCAGGTGACAACATATCTTTCCCTTTTAAAGCTTAATAGTTGTTTCTTCTGCCGAATTTGACATGTTCAACACGGCAGGTGTCTTATAAAAAGCAGGAATTGCTTACTATACCAGTGCACCTGATCTCACCTTTGGTCTTTTATTGGGTCCGTGTTGTTCATCTTTGTATGCGTGTGTGTCTTCATTTTCTTTTCTGTGTCATACTCATGTTTGCTTTGATTCTTTGCTTTCCGATGTTGCCATTGGCCTTTGATTATTCGTTTTAGACTGATGATTCGGGTCTCACTTGTTTCACATTGGGTCAAATGTTAAACTTTGGTTTCCATTGCCGGCCCTCTAGGATGAGGTAGGAACATAAAAGTACCAAACTTTGAAGGGTATCACCAAAGGACTATTACGTTCAAATTAAATCAAAATTATTTAAACCTTTTCAGAGGAGAAGATCTTAGAAATACATTTTCTTTATGTCCTATGTTCACAGCTAGCGACAATCTTGGATGACACACAGACATGGAAATTACATATTGTGAAGGGGACTGCTAAATGACATTTTTTAAAGATTTAATCAAAATTGTTCAATATTTTACGAAAGGATATGGAGTACATGAACATGGCATCATAACACATATGTTAACTCCAACTGCAATAATTTTAATGAACTGTATGGCCATTTCGAAAATTAATTCCTCACCAGCAGCACTTCAGAAAAGAAGATCTTTAAATGCATTTCCTGTTGGGTCCAATGTTAAACTGTGTTCCCCGGTTGCAGTCGTCTTGGAAGTAATGCGAACCTGCAGGTCAAGTATAGAAATTGTAGTCCTTGATAAGCTGAATATTTTAGCCATTCAAACTTGGCCTCTATCTCTAATAGTTTTTGAAATACATGTCAAAATACATAAAAATCATGAAAATTCAAAGAAAAAGGGAAAATAACTCAAAAAGGTCAAATTTTCATCAAATTTGCATAACATGTGGATCTTACTATGCTGACCGTTTTTTGTAATTTGAACTTCATCTCTATTTACTTTCATGTTCAATATATTAGACGAAAAGTAACCCAAAAAATGAAAATTTAACGGAAAATGGGGAATAATACTAAGATGAGTTATCGGATATTCTCCGAACCTGCAGGGTATATAGATCTTACCATTTTTATCATTTCACTCATGTCAGACTTGTTATATCTGTAACTGTTTTTAAGGTTTTTGAAGGAAAAAAACAGCAATTTATCCCTATATTCTATTTTAGTTACTTGCCCTATTGTTAGCTGTACTGACTTAACTATCACAAACTTAAGAGTGCATATCCTGGTTATGATACAAGATAGGTTTGGTTACTATCAGCCCAGCAGTTTCAGAGAAGAAATTCTTCGAATTAAAGTTAATGGACGCCTAGGGATGACAAAAGCTCACATGGCCTGTGATCAGGTGAGCTAAACATGGATTAGTTAATTTGTTGAGATTAATCCTGTAAATACAAGAGCTAGTTCGGACAAAGGAGAAATTTGATCTTTAAATGTCAATTTCCGTTACACTGACTCCATATGCTGAAGATGTGGGTATATAACTACTGGAAAAAAAAAATAGTGTCAGAATCATCATGTTTGACAAACTTTTGATTTCTAGCATCCAGAGTTACCAATATTTAATTTAATACTTTATTTATTTATAGAGGATTGCCAACAGCCCGGAGGCTACTAGTGGCTCTCCTCAAACAACACGTATATACAAGACATGAATATAGAAGACAAGACAAATAAATAGAATATTTACACACAAAGAGAAAGAAGGAATTTAAGCAATACAATTATATATTCTGCTGAGGTGAAATATCCAGGTTAATCCTGCAATTTGATTGGTTACCTTGACAGGGGATATGAGACCGTATCCCCGTGGTAGCAAAATCACGCTTTTGATATTAAAATTACAGCACTTCTAGCAGAATATAAAAGTTATTCGGGCTTCACAGGGGATACGGGTTCATATTCCCTGTCTGTGCCCAATATCCCCTTCGCCGGACGGCTCAGGGGATATAAAACACAGACAGAGAATATGAACCCGTATCCCCTGTGAAGATTCCCGAATAACATATAATATACACACACATGTGAAAACATTTATTTACTTTCACACACACACACTCGAACATCATTAATACTAATAGCTAGGACCTATTACTTTCAACTAGAAATTCAAACACCAAATTGAACATATTCAAATTTATCTCAGTTAAAAATTCATCATTTCCATATATCAGTAAATCAACCAGATATTTACTACATTTTGATAAAAATAAATTAATATTTACACCAGGACAAAGAATAGACTGTATACCATGAAATAACATTTTTTGTAAATCTTTATGATACGGACAAGTTTTCTTACATTCGACTTGATGAGTGTCCTGTGTTTGTCTATTTGTTGTAATCGTCCACTAGCTGAAGGCACTAGTGCTTTTGTCGGGCAAAGGATGACAGTGATTGTAAGAGCACTTTGCCAGTTTAATTGATGTTTGTTGACAATCCCGCACCCATGACCAATGAAGACATGGATGTAGCGTTGCTCGATAATTAGCAAAGAATTCCGCTTAAACCGGTGCTAGAAGCAGTCTTGAACTTACTATGGGGTATGAGCAAAGCTAATTGTTGAAGGTTTCATGGTGACTTCAAGATAAAGAACAACAATACAAGCGTTGTTCCTTTGCTTGTTTTTTACCGTGTATTTAAAGAGACCTTGTCTCATGTGTATTTACTCCATATCCTTTTATTCACCATTTAAGTAAAAAATGGATCATGGTTTCTGGAATATCACCATCACAGCGATTGCATTTCCGGAATGGTATTAAATTATATCTGTAGAGATGGTCGTTTTAGCCACTCAAACCTAAACGTAATCTTGTATGCAAAACACTACCTCTACCCGTACCCATAGAATAATAACGTTTAGGTGTTTTTATCTCAAAATTTTTATACAAATTTTCTTTGAAAACATTAATTGAGTCGGAGGCTTTTATCACATGGCAAGTCGTTCCAGTCTTTCATAGATTGAGGAAAAAATGATGCAGAGTATGTGGCTGTTCTCGACTGCGGGGGTATTACGTGATTTGGTCTTCTCAGGTTATAAAGTCAAGTATTATGATTGATAAGAGGATATATATTTTGTACATATGAAGGGTACCAATATATAGTTAAGGTCATGGTAGGATGCTGATGTTGGTGTACCAGTGGTTTCTTTAGCATCCAGTTCACTTTGGTATATAAGATGAAGGTAGTTCTTTAATCGAGAATTGTTAAAGATAGACAACTTGGGATAACATATAAAGCCAACAAGAAAAGTATTCTTACAATCCGTCTCTCCCGTTTTCCGGGAATAAGACTAATGGAGGACAATCACAACAATGAACATACAAACAAGCACAGGGCTCTTATCCAGAAAACTTGGCATAACAAAATAATGATGTTAATGGGGTCTTTTTCACCGCCGCACGCGAGCAAGGAATTGTAATGGTTTGCTCCATTTAACGTGACATCATTTTTTGTTTTCGTTTTTGTTTTGTATGTTTGTTTGTATGCTTGTTTGTTTGTTTGTATTTTTGGTTTATTTTTGTTTGTTTTGTTTTGTTTTATTGCAATGTATCTTCCTAAAAATAGAATACAAGAATCTTAGTATATGAACTTAAATATAGTCCATTAGAATTCAGAGTCCAAACACATTGTTTTTCACTTCTTAATTGAAGCAATAGGAATTTTCCCGGATGAACTCAAATTTACTTCAATTTTGGTAGATTCTAAATTTAGTCACCAATTTGAGCATTTTGTCGCATCTGTTGAAACAGTAAAATAAAGAGCTATGCATAAGGCAGGTGTTCCAACAGAAAAAAGGTAAGGACATTTAGGTGCAAAATGATATAGACATCTGTATTATTAGAAAAAGAATCTCGACACATTTCATGATTAAACATTTTTTACATCATTTATGTCTTCGCTAATAACTAAAGTGGAAAAATATAAATATTTTGAGTTATCTTCTTTTGACTATTTAGTAAGGCATATTAATAAGGAAATGTACAAACATTCATACATGTAATTTTAAAATAATCTGTGACATGCTCGTTCATGCAAAATGTGATCATTGGATTTTTCCAATAAAAATTGACCATCGTCAAATTTTGTGTACAGGGATCTTTAATAAAGTACTTCCATGAGGGAGATACAAATCATTTTCTCAAAAAAAATATTCATACAATACTAAAAATGTACAGATTAAAGAATAAAGTAAACGATCGCGAGTTACTTGAATTGGCCATATGAGAAACAAATATATTTATCATTTGATTCTGAAATAAATTTCTTCCTGTCTCCATCGGGAAGCCAGGAGAACAATAATAAAAATATTCAATAAAAACAAACAAAAACAAAATTAACAAAAAGCAAAAGCAAAAACAAATTAAAAAAAAACGAATACAAAAACAAAAATAAAGGAACAATTGGCGTAAAGTGATTAGTACGAAAAGTCCATCGCTTAAATGATCTTTATTTATGAATTTGAAAGAAACACCTCAAATGTTGGATGTTGATATGTTGATTAGTTTCAATGATATGTTACAATAAGACCGTTTTTTTTAATTTCCAAATATATAACTTGGAATATATGTAGTATAAGATTGTGAGATATCTCGCATGAACAGGTCATGCGATCACGCAATTTTACTAGCACACCTGTCAGCAGAATTAAAATTGTATGAAAAGAAAAATGATTGGCACGTTGCCAAACAACAATGTACATCATGTCATATGCAGAAACTCATTTTACAGTAGCTTCGGTATTTGTTATTATGTTACAACTTTGACGATGCCTCTACTGGTGGACTATAAGTCCACGAGAGTACTAATCTACCTAGTAGTCAATACTCCGTTGCTGACCCGAATACCGCTTTATTTTCTCAATTTCAGAAAATTTTGCTTTAAACTAATTTAGCTTTGTCATCAGCTGATTTTGGGTTTTCATTTAGATCTTTTGTTTATTTGTTCTACATCAGATTTTACAAATTTTGAGTTATGGTCTTTCAAATGGTGTGCTCTGATCTGCACTGAAGAGACATAAGTTGTCGAAATTGCCATATGCTGAAACTAAATCTACAGTAACGCCGGTATTTTGTTATTTGATTCTAAAAAATATATGTGGTGCTTTTCTATTCATGACTTCGTAGTAAGTCAAAATCCAGATGAATCAATTGCAGCTAAAATGTCCAAGTGTTCACTTTGCGTCAAACCAAGTACGTCGTTTTCAAACGAGCCATTTATGACAATCAGATATTATCAAATGCGAATCCTGTTTTAATTTTGCTATTTTGTGTCGCCTGCACCTAGTGCAGAATCTACACATAGGGATCACTTTCCGTCGTCTTGCGTCCGGCTGTCCGTCTGTATGACTCAAAAATTTTAAGCATTTTTTTCTAAACTATGCTTTTGAAGTAGATAAAACCGATAAAATGGAAGTTAATCAGTTTCATAACTCATTCTCATATCTAGGAGTGAGTAACCAATATATATATTCGTGTGAAAATGTATATGTGCATTTTAAATGAGATTAAACTACTAATTGATGCCCAAAATACTGTTGAAAATTTTGATTGCCCACTGGCATTTTGATTGATTTAAAAGAATTACTTCTTTTCATTTTCTTGGAAACTGTTGTTAATCGTTGGCATTTGACTTATTTAACATTTTTTTTGGTGGGGGGGGGTGTCTTTATCGCTCACGTCCAAAATTATCTTTCGCTTTAAAAATCTAGTTTTTGGGAGAAAATCCAAAAAATTATTATTTCCACTCTCTCGGTTCCGAATTTTATTATGGTTGTCCGAAGAACTAAATTTTTAATTTGGTGTGGCCCTATTTGTGTTTATTTTATATTCTTTCCAACTATATAGTTTGGAGTATATTCTCATATGTGCTCATTTTAAACAAACTCGACTACTTTTATATCTCTTATTTGTGACCCCGACAGTCACAGTTACAATACTTTATTCGATCGCTATCGATTGCAATCAGTTTCGGGTGTTCATAGTATGAAGAGATCGATTGCAATGGTATGGTGACCAGATGCGGCCATTTCGCGTTTTAGCCTTTTCTCCTTTCACTTTCTACAGAGCGAAAACACGAAATCGAAAATGCGAAAGCCAAAATGCAAAATCGAGAAGAAGAAAACACTAAAGCGAAATCATGAAAACGAGAAGTGAATTTCACTTAATGTTTTTGCGTTTTCGCTTCATGGAAAGTGAGAGGAGGAAAGGCGAAAATGCGAAATGGCCGCATCTGGCCATACAATCAACCTCAAGGGTCAGTTTTAGGCCCTATATTATTTTTGATTTTTATCAATGACCTTCCTTTATATAACCAAATTATAACACTGATCTTTTTGTGGATGATAGTCCTATATCAGCGATTGGGAAAGTATGGTATAAGCCAGGCACTAAATACGGTACTTGAAGGCATTTCGCAATGGTGCAATGAAAATAGAATGGTTCTTAATGTGTCAAAGACAAAGTCTATGTGTAAAGGATCAAAACAGAAACTCAATACCGTATCTGGTGACACTTTTGAAATATCTATCAATGGCCATCAGATTAGTGAAAGTCATTGTGAAAAGGTGCTTGGTGTTTTCGTTGATTCAACTTTTTCATGGACTAAACATATGAATTATATTACTAAACGGGTCAATTCATCTTTGGCATTACTCAGAAGAATAAAGAAATACTTGAACAACAAGACGAGAGTTCTTTGTTATAATGCATATATTCTTCCCCATTTTCATTATTGTTGTTCAGTTTGGGGGAACTGTAGTAAATATCTGATTGAAAGTCTACTAAAATTGCAAAAAGTGCTGCAAGAATTATATTAGATGAACACGATTTTACAAAACCAAGTAGCGAACTATTTGAAGAATGTGGCATCGTTCCAATAACAAAAAGAATACTTTACCACAAGGCATTATTGGTGTATAAATCTAAAAATAAATTAGCCCTAGAATACTTATCAAATCTACTTGTTTCTGCAAAAGGCAATGAATCATACAATACCAGATTTTCATCATCAGACAATTTTCTTGTCCCAAAACCAAATACGGAAATATATAAAACTAGTTTCTCTTTTAGTGGANNNAAAATGTTTATAAACTGTTAAATTTCTAATAGATTGTATTATTTTTGCTATTTAGCTAATGATTGTGTATATTACTTTTATAATGATATGTTATTGTTTTCTTTTATTTGCTGATATCTATATATATATATATTTCTGTTTGTTATAAAGAGAGCCTTATCGAAAATTGGTTCAATCCAAATAAGTTACTCTCTCTAAACAAAGATATTTATTTATTCATTTATTTATTTATTTATTTAATCGACCTTTTTGATCCCGTTAAAAGAAAATCGATTCAAATAGAGACGATTGCTATTGATTTAAGTGCTTTGAAATAAGCATGAACCGATCGCAATCGGTTTTAATTAGAACGATTAAGTCCGTTCGCAATCGATTCAAGTGTGAGATAAACATTTTCTTGTTTGTTTTAATGATTAAAAAAAATCCAACACATACAAGACAAATCTGAGACAACCGATCTAAGACAAAGCATAAAATGTGTTTTTTTTCAGTAGAGTTTTCTAGAGAAATCATTATGGTATTAAACACACCTCTTCCTTATTTTCTGTCTTTTTCTAATATATCAACTTTTATATCATTATTGGGAGGATACCTGATAAACGCCGTCTGTCGTGCGTTAACACGTCGCCATGTAAAAACCCGTTTCGTTTTAAAAACCTTAACTGGACAAATTTTTCAACGTAAAACAGTCACTGGATATTTTATTTAAACTTCCAATTGCGATAAAGTTTTCAAGTTCCGCGCGTCAGATAGCAATTTTAAAGTACAGATATTGTTTTCATGAAAGCACATTCTAAAAATGTGTTTTATTTTCATTAAATGTTTGTAAAAAGCAGTGAAATGATATCTGAATTTTGTAATGCTTGGACTTGTAGCGTTACATCGATTTCTTCAATCATACTTACAGTTTTTCTTACTTCTTTTGTCATTTCTACAGAAATCGTTTATGATGTCAGCTTTTACGTGTACTTTTCTACTAGTGTATCAATCTTGGGCTCCAAAAACGTTTCTTTTACAAATTTAGCAGAAATTGTTGAAATCTTTCCTTCGGAGAATGTAACGCGATACATACGTGAAATGGTAAATTCTTGCATGTTTGACAGGTAATACTGTGTTTTATTTCCAAAATTTATTATATTTGTAGGAAATAGTATAAATATGACACCCAAGTCTATCACTTCATCTTATTACAAGTAATAATGACAGTAAGCTCTCTTTAATTGCCAGTTTGCTTGAGTGTCACCAACATCGTGTGTACCGTTATTACGTCATATTTTGGCGGGAGACGTTTTCAAATTTGAATTTTTTTTTCTCGGTGTCACATGACGAGACTTACAGACCCTATTTACAACAGGTTATCTCATTGTGAAACTGACCATATGTAAGTAAAAACAACTTTATAAAGTAATGATAACTTAAGTACAATTCTTATTCAATAAATGTCCAGAGAATATCAAAGTTAGTAGAGACTTAATAGTCAGGATATCACTCCCTCATTTTATCAAGATTTTTGCCTTCGAATACAGAAGTTGCTATTTTTTGTGTGAAAAACCGGAAAGGAATACCTGCAGAACACCTGCAACAGTGATGGAAAATATGGGTGAGCTTGCAAAATCTATGAGGCCTAAAAACGCTTACAGATTGTGACAAAACTGTAGGACCAGCCACCCCTAGGCAAGTTAGGGATAAGAAGTACAGGTATAAGAAAAAGCTGGTGCAAGATATAGCTGGTGTCACTTGTCACAGAAGAAATTTAGCGGATTCCGTACAAGTAGTACAAAACTTGATGCAACAAGGACACGATCTGATAAAGCAGGTTGTTTTTTGCGATTCTACAAATTCACCTTGTGTTATTTTGTATACGGACGAAATGCTTATGGATGTAAGGAATTTATGCTGGACAAGACAAACTCTACTAGGATTCGATAAAGCTTTTAATGTATGTGATGTGCACGTGACACCATCGGTATATAAGCAGTTGTCAGTTGTGCGAGAGGATACAAATGAACCGCCTTTATTCATCGGTCCTTCATTCTTACATGACAGCTCCGATTTTGAAATATAGTATATTTTTTCTCATCTTAAAACCAAACTTGTGTAGATATGACGAAATTCGTTATTGGATCAGATCAGGAGGGATCTTTGAGAAAAGCCTATAGTGAAAAACTTCCCAGAATCAACGCATGTTTTGTGTACCCGCCACATTAAACAAAACGCTTCCGAGAAACTGAGGAATGGAATTGGCATTTCAAAGCGTAACAGAATGGAAATTGAAAACAAAATATTTGGACACGATGGAGTAACAAATGCTGATGACTATTGTCTTTGAAGATGCGACGAGACTGAGCGATTATGTCAGAAATATGTTCCTGAATTTTTAGGATATTTTCGCAAGACTTTAAAGCCCATACTGTGGTAGAGCCTCAACGCGCTGGGAAAATAGAAAAACGCTGCAAATACGAGATGAAATAACAAACTTTATGTGCATATAGAATTTGTATATCAAGTTTTTAATATATACAATTTAGTGGACTGCTAATACTACTTTCACATACATGTGTTAAATTATATTTTTGAAAAATGATATTTAATACCTCTTAATGCAGTCAATGAAAAACAGTTTTCGTTAAAATTGTACATATACAAAAAACAATGTAGTTAATATATATAGTTTCACAAGTAAAATATCTATTTATTAACGTCATTTTTAATATTTAATTCATAATATTCAACTATACATAGAGATACACTTAGGCACGGACGATTTGATTTTCAGAGGGGCTGCCTCGGATTTAAAAAAAAAAAAACATTTTCTGTCCCCGATTTTTGTCCAAAAAATTCTCTGACCAACACTAGGGTTGAAAAAAATTATCAGGTTCACAACCTGTCCATTTGAAAAAAGCCCTGCTCAACAAAAAATCCTAGCATAGTGAATAATTGAAGAAACAATAATCTCGCAAGGCGGGCCAAAAAAAAAAATTGCCCGGCTAGGATGAAAATGCCACCTCCCGGAAAGTCAAGTGGTCCGTGCTAAACAACAGCATGACAAACCAAAATGACAATGGATTTTTAATACCCCGCTCCATAGGAGGGGGTATACTCTTTTACCATGATCCATCCGTCATTTCGTTCGCCTCTCTGTCCGTCACATTTTTCTCAGCAACCAGACATGACAGCCACTACATATGTGGTATGGTGCCTTTTAGTATTGGGTAGTTTATTGCGTCTCCAATTTTCGACAATATATGCTGCGCTATTTCTTGTTTACCGACTTTTTGCGTAAATTTTCAAAATGTGACTTTTTGTCACACTTTTTTCAGCAACTGCATATCACAGCCACTTGATATTTGGTATGAATCTTCAATACGGGGTATTATAATGCCTATGCTTTTTTCAGTTAATTGAAATACTACTTCCTGACTACTGACTTACTGCATTTCTGTCTTTATGTCCATTCTTCTCACATTATTTTCACCTTATTTTTCTCGGCAACTGTGTAAATTATTGGATTGTGTCCACACTTGTACAGTGTCCCTACCATTATTGTGTCCTAACACACTTTTGGAATATTAATTCAGGGTTCAATTAGCTTGGGTATATATGGCAGCCATTCGGCGACAGCTCTTGTTTTGAATGCCAAAAAGATATCAACCCCCCGCCCCCCACCGAAATAGGAAAGACCATCACAAACATAGAAACACACGAGAGAAAAAAAAATCATAAAAAAAATTGGACAATACAAAGGCGAGTGACATCTGAAATCAGTCATAACTTTAAAGTTAATTTTGTTTAGGAAATAATCCATGGACGCCGGTGGTTTGTTGGAGATTTACATTTGGGTGGCCATTAATTTCGTTAATACATGACATTTAATGACCGAGACGTACCTATGGTGTACAAGACAACAACAGTCATTACATAAGTTTAACTGACGTTTTTGTGCACAAACCATATTTCAGCGTTAAATCATTAGCCTCATAATGCTATTGGAGATTTTCATAAGGCTAGTCACATAAAGGTCTCCCGGTATTGTTCCCAAATCAGAATTCTGTTTTTTTTTGGTACCCTAACCCTAAAATCAACAAACAGAAATGAAGCAAGTAACAAGTTTTGACTTCGTTGTCTTCACGTTTATTACTTTTAGTATTTTTCATAATTTAATTAATTAATTTTTTTATGTGGAATATTTTGTATTTTTATTTGGTTTATATTCGCTTTCTATTTGAAAAAGAACGGACATTTCGTAAACTTCACGGAGACAACTTCTGATTGCAAGCATAAAACGACCTAAATAATCTAGAGGTCGCCATACGATCTACCACATAGTGACAAACCTCACAACATATGTAGTAAGATCAAATTGGCAACGGAAAGTAAATTTACAAAAAAAAATCATTTTGAAAAAAAAGTTGTTTCCGGTAGTTTTCGGTTGTTTTTGGTAGTTTTCGGTTGTTTTTGGTAAATCGTCGTTGTTTTCGCTAAATCGTTGGACCGCTCCCGGCCTAGCAAAACAATTGTTTACTGTCATATCTGAATCTCGGAATGATTTTTCTTAGTGATTCATATTTGATAATTAACATTTTTTCTAGGCCTGGAGCAAGTCCCTGTGGTGTGGGTCCAAGTTGTTGGTCTGTATGTGTGTCCACAGTTTTCTTCTCTGTGCTATAATCATGTGATGTTTTTGTTTGTGTGTGTTGTCATTGTCTTTGGAGTTTTCTTTTTGGACTGACGGTTCGGGTCTCACTTAATTTTTTGTTCAATCGATATTCTTTGTTTTTGATTTGCCTTGTAGCAAAGCTAAGTAAACTAAACATTAATGAGAATTGAATTATCCCTTATTCCACGATGAAGATTATTGCATAAAAATTTAAATCATATGTTACTTAATAAAAACAATTCAACTAATAGAGATATTATCAATAGTTAAAACTGTCGTTATCATTCCTGTTGTCAAAAACAAATGCATTGTGAATAGAGCAGAGACCAAAATATATCGATATTTCTATCGAATAAATAACTTTAGTTAGCGTTATTAGTCAACAATCGAGTTTTCGTCGATCAATGCAAATCCTTTACTCACGATATCCTCCAAATTTTGAAACGGAATTGGAAGTTTATACGTCTGTTAAATGCTGCAATGTATTCATTACCTAGTAGGTTACAATACACGAAGCGTTATGGTCTCGTTTCGTCTGTGGTGATGTTGCTATATCATTTAAGAACGCAATAAGATCCTTGTCGTCATGGCGTGCTTTTCGGAGAGCTTTCTTTATATCAAATGTATCTTTCCCGAACTCTGTATATAACAGCTCCACAACATTTTTATTGCCCGATTTACAGGCACGATTCATTGCACATTGTACATCCAATCGTGAATGGTCAACTAATTTCGCAAACAATTTCACTATTTTTAATTGACCTGTATCGCAGGCCTCACAAAATGCGTGTTTGATATCAAATTTGTTGTGATTGAAAAAGCTCAAGAAAAACTTAATAACTTTCAATTTTCCGGTTGTCAAGTCGTCATCTAGACTACTATCGAAATAATTTTCTGGTAGCAGTTTCTGAAGATGTTTCTTAGTGTTACAACAGGCGTTACTTAACGCTGAACGGAGATTACAGGCATTGGGTCCAATTTTTTGTAGCAATAATAACAAAATTTTATATGAACCCGAGCTGCATGCATTATCTATTGCTGACGTCATATTAAATAATTTCAAATCAAAATTGTCTAGTAAATATATAACCCCTTCATTGTTTCTTTTTATACAAGCCATGTTCATTGCTTCTTCAAGATTAAACAAGCTATGTGGAAATTTTTCATTTAAATAAATTATCGGTTCCTTAGACTCTGACAAACAAGCGCAATTCATGGCTGATGCTACATTGAACGCACGATCCTTAAAATTTTCATGCAAAAATTTGATAACGTTTAGCTCTCTGCTAAGACATGCCATATTCATTACATGTGTCATATCAAAGCCGTTAAAACCACGTTTCTCCAGTAAATATTCTACGCACAAAATCTTCCCACTAAGACATGCCATACCGAAGGCTTAATTAGCATCCACTGCAGATGCAGGAACAGCATTCAATACATAATGGACGATTGGTACTTTACCGCTCACACATGCCATTTCCACCATTGGTTTATAATCTATTTTTACACAATTTGACATTAGTTGCAGATAAAGTACCAATTCGGGATTACCACTTCGGCATGCCTTCTGAATCCCCAGATTAATATCAAACCTTTTGCTGTCAAAAAGTTCGAATAAAATCTGAACGCATTCTTTTTTCCCACTTCGACATGCTTCAATGAAAATCAAGTTCACTTGAAGCAAATTATGATCTATATGTTTAATCAGAAACATTAAAATATATATATTTCTGTTACTACATCCTGCCATAACTGCACCATTGACATCCAGACTAGCAAGCTCGAACGTTTTCAAAAACATTTTGATCATTTCTATGTTATCGTTCCTGTACGCCTTACAAAAAGGAGAGCTTATATCGAAACGCTCTTTTCCAAATTCCACGAACAAGAAATTTACCAAATCAATGTCACCATATGAACAAGCTTCTTGAATATTTGGCAATATGTAGTCGAAATTGTCTATTAAAATTTTTATGGCTTTCTAAGAACCTATCTCGCATGCAGTTTCTATTATAGATACTGTTTCGATCATTGTCGTTTTAGGTAAACTCAAGATAAAATTGCAAAGTCTATCTTTATATCTCGAATATTCTATGGCAGATGTTGTGTCGAGCAATCAAGGACCATATTGCTCTAGCAATTTCTTAACACGATCTTCGTCCCCATGAGGTGTCAAACATGGTTTGTATATCGATTTGGTCACCACCAAATGTTTCTTGCAAATATGATAAAAAATCTAAACTGAAAACCCGATACATTCTTATCATTGATATAAGATCAACCTTGTCTTTTTCTGTTTTACTTGGAACAAACTGCATCAGTACTTTGTTCTCTTTTTAAAGGCATTTTTAGTTATCAATTCAGTAGTAATGATATGTTCTCCAAATCTTTCAGCGAATATCTTCACTATTTCTACTTCTGATTCATCGTTTCTTATCATGCGAATTGCTTTTGCAAAATCAATTCTTCTCTGCTTGTAATTTCAAAAATTCCGAATCGTTCATTTCACAAGCAAGATAAATTGCCCTTTCAACCTCAAACTGAAGCGGATTTCTGGACTAGGGTAATGGCACAATCGAATTGTTTGCTCCGTATAAATACCACAGTTCACTTTGTAATAAACTTAAGTAAAATAATGTGTAATCGTCAATAATTCCTGTCAACAAATTTAAAACAGACTTATTGTATCATATAGCTCATATCCCATCTAATGTGCTACTATGACCATTATTGAAATCGTACTCAAAAGTAATTTGAATTCGATGTGATTTGATTATTTCCCATAACAACTTTGTTTTAGCTACTTCATTTTGCAGAATATATAAATGCTTCTATAACTGCCTGCCTGCATTGAGTATAGCAATATGCTTTATGTTTTAATGACAAAATTGTGTGTATTTCGCTTGCTAAATATGACAACACCTTATCCTCACCGACACAAAACATCAACAGAGCTACAGATAAATCAAAAACTACGGAGGGAAAAGCTAAAAGGAACTTCAGTAAAGGATGTAGTTCTGGTAGATCAACATTATAGTGTTGAAACCATTCATCAATTATATTTGGTCTAACTGAATTAACTATTTGACAGAGATGGCAAATAATGCTTGTTTCAGTAAGCTGGATAATTACTGACCCACACAATTTCTCAGCAAAAACGAAAGGCTTTCGTAATACAACGTTGTCAAACTCTAATGTATGTTCAGACGCCGCGCACAAAGTTGACTCCATAAATGTAACGCCGTCAAGTCATATAAAATGACGTTAAAAGCCGAAATTGAGAAGGGTGCAACTCTACACGTGTATATTTCCCTTTGTCTGCCGAACTGTCTTTTCATATTTTTTTTTTCTTTTTTTTATATAAATTTATGCAAAATATTTCTTTTCCTTTTTTGGTTTTCCTTCCTTTCAACAGTTTTTGTTTTACCAAAAATGTCCAGAAAAACTATATATTTATCATCAGCCTTTAGCAGATCTTGCCATTCAGCAAAATCGCGAAGCTGCAAAAAACTACATTCAGTGAATAGGTTTGTGTATCGACTCAGTAGTTCCAGTCCTGTTCTAGATTTACCTGTTCCTGAATGTCCAATAATCAACGCGACTCCAAACTGCTTTAGACTATCTATATCAGCTATGACTGCATTAATTGAAACAAATGCCCCTTCTTCAAAGTGCACTTAAGCAGATGCTTGTGTCGCCTCTGGAACGAAAATAAAACAAATGCACAGTCATGTAAAGTCAGATTTTCATAATACAATGTACACAATAACATTTTTTACGTGTCAAATTTCAGAATTTCACTACTTAGACAAATTTAGAACATGCTCAGTCAAAAAAGACTCTATCGGCCATAATGTGCAGACAGGGTGCAATTATCAGCAGTCAGAACATGTACAAATGTGATTGTGATTGTGGTTCTACATACATAGTAAATCAAGCATTTTTGAACCTCATTAGCACCACATTCACGCAGGATCTGTGTTGACATACATATTTAAATAAAACCATTTGTTATAAAATTTCAAAGTTTCAAATAACCTTCACAACGATATATGTGGTTTAATATAAAGTTGTTATTTATTCAATATTCTTGTGAACGGAGTGTATGTAATATGTCTAAAGTAAAAAAAAAAACAAAGAAAAAGCTCCATGAAATAAGAGACTGCAAGGCTGTACTAAGACATAAATTGACAATGATGAAAAAAACTACATCATTTTTTTAAACCTCATGTTTCATCGTCTTTCCAGAAAACCAAAAATACAGTCAAACTCTTTATTGCAATTGCGAGATTAATAATATAGTTACCATATGTCATCGAGAATTAATCATAAACGGTTTAGAGAAGTAGTGTTTGCAAATGTCTTCGCATCCTATAGAGAAAGTAAGAAATGTTGTAAGGAGACATGTGGATGAAACTATCCAAAACATGGACAACAGGGTCTGAAAGTCTCGTTTAATTTTGGAACTTCCGGATACAAAAGTTGTACCCGGAAGTTATATTTTTCAAGAAAATATATGACGTTCCTAACAAAAAAGTCCGACGTCATAATCCTATGACGTCACATATTGGCGGGAAACGTTTTCGAATTTCAATTTTATCGTGATTTCTCGAGATCACATGACGATACTTACAGACCCTATTCACAAATTATGCATGTGGTACAAAACAAAATTATCGAACAAAATTTTCAGAAGCTGAACTCTAAAGGAAAAAAAACAAAGTTGGTGTAAAACCAAAGGGAAAAATTTTAAACCGCAAAAGTCCTGACTTGGTAGAGAATCTTCAAAAGAAAAGTAGGGTTGAACCGATACGGTATTATCCGTAAGCACCTCGACAGCAATTCCTACTGAAAGGTTGTACATTAGGAAAAGAAATTTCATTCCAGTATTATGTAAAAAGGGAACTTGAATCAAAGTACTGATAGAAACTTTTTTCACAAGGGATTAATATCAATTATAGAACTTATCTTATTATCGTATGAGATGGAATTTTTGGACGCACAAATGAACAAATAAAGGGATATGGATTAATGCACTTCTTAATCTCCATTAGAATTATGGTTGATACTTTTAATAATGCGGATATGTTACTTGGGTCTTCAAAATGACTTCAAGTGTATGTTTATGTGGGCTGGCTTTGCTGTATTTTCATTGCGATTTCTTAATGTTGATCTCCAGACATGTCATATATGTTCAATCATGTTGTCGTAATCCAAATTTGGATTTCCTGTGCACCCAGTGTATTGCATTTTTTGGAGAAATTATTATCAGTCTAATGTGCAGTATGTATTGTGTTACCTTTAGTTACAATTTAACATTACCTTCCAAAGTCTTTTTCCTCTTCTCAGCATCTAAAAAATAACAATGTGAATTTTTGACTAACGTGGCGTTTAGATAACATCAATATTATTTAATAAAGTATCGTTTAAATTTTCTTTCAAAATAAGTAATTGATAAAGGCAACAGGAAAGCTGTATCAGATAGCTTTTGTTTTGGCTATAACAATGGAAACAATAAGTTCCTATAGGTATTCTTATTTTCACCTGGAATAATTTTAGTACATCAAAAATTTCAGCATTGTCTCTTTAAACCTGTTGCTGAAATCAGTGTGATTTTAACAAAAAAAGTCCTATATTTATCTAGCACCAACTATCAAATACAATGTTCACCTTTTGTATAACAGTAACAAAACGATGTATTTATTACATGCAGTAGAATGTTTTCCCCCGCCGCAACGCGGAGCGGGGATATAGAAATGCCGGGCGTCCGTACGTCCGTGTGTCCGTGCGCCCGTCCGTCACACTTTCTTGTAAGCGCTCTCATGCCTTCAAATTATACCGAATTTTCATGAAATTTATACCAAATGTTTATATTACTAATACCTTGGTCAAGTTGGAAAATCAGCCTTGGTCAATTCTTTTTGACGGAGTAATTGGACTTTGACCGAAATCATGACTCTGTTTTATCCAAAAAATTGACCTTGGAAGCGCTCTCATGCCTACAAATTTTGACAGATTTTTATGAAATTTATACCAAATGTTTATACCACTAATACCTTGGTAAGGCTTGAACATCAACACTGGTCGATAGTTTTTGACGGAGTTATGGGACTTTGACCAAAATCATGACTCTGTTTTATCCAAAAATTGACCTTGTAAGCGCTCTCATGGCTACAAATTTTGACGGATTCTCATGAAATTTATACCAAATGTTTATACCACTAATACCTTGGTCAAGTTCGAAAATCAGCATTGGTCAATATTTTTTTACCTTAGTCGAGTTGGAAAATCAGCCTTTGTCAATATTTTTTGACGGAGTTATGGGACTTTGACAAAAAATAAAGAAACTGTTTTAGCCAAAAATTGATCTTGCAAGCACTCTCATGGCTACAAATTTTAACGAATTCTCATGAAATTTATATCAAATGTTTATACCACTAATACCTTGGTCAAGTTCAAATATCAGCCTCGATCGATATTTTTTGACGGAGTTATGGGACTTCGTCGAAAATAATGACTCTGTTTTATCCAAAAATTTATCTTGTAAGCGTTCTCATTGCAACAAATTTTGACAGATTTTCATGAAAATTATACCAAATGTTAATACCACTAATACCTTGGTCAAGTTGGAACATCTGCTGTGGTCGATCCTTTTTGTATCCCCACATATTTAATTTTGAAACTGCCCTGAATGTTTGAAAATATTGCAATTTCATATACAGTATACTAGTATATTGCATGAGCGGCGGGGGACCCAGGAATTCTATTCTTGTGGCATTTAATATTTTGTTGTAATTTCAAAATGTTATTCTGACCACCTGTTCATAGTGCCTACATCTAAATATTTTATAATGCCAAGTTTTCTTATAATCGACTTGATAATTGTCCTGTGTATGTCTATATATTGTAATCGTTCACTAGCTGGAACGTTTTGATAGGGTACAGCCTCATGACAAGATAAGATAGTGACGTGCGAATAAAAGTAAAAATGGCGACAGTTGCCATGGACACAGAAAAACGGGAACATTCAGAGTGCTCTGAATTTGATTAAATTAGACAGCAAGGTTACCTAGCATGTAAAGTTAACAATTTGTTCTTCAAATCTACATTCTGATGTCTTCTTACTTTTTTAATCCTATTTCATTCTAGACAGTATATGATTTTCCTCTCACTGTGAAGAAATCACCACACTGAGCTATGGAAAACAGATCTTTAACTAAATGTTATTACAAGGAAGATGATCGTTTCTGCATATGATAAGAAACCATTCTTTGTTCTGTTCCCGTGGCAACGGTGACCATTTAGAACATTTAAAAAATATAACGTCGTTTCTGCATATGTTTTGCAACCCTTCTGTCAAATTTCATCCAATTCAGAGCACTTTGGATTTTCCTGTATTTTTTTTTTGTTCCCATGTCGCTATGATCTTCCATCTGAAGTCACTATCCCGGTACGGTTCTTGCCGGTCAAATGGCAGGTTCCGAATAATTACCCACAATTTCACACCACCACCACAAATTTGTATTAAAAGCCTTCTCTTTACTAGTAAAGGACTTATTCGCGCCTGAAACCAAACCCTGTGCTAATCTCGGGATTGCAAACTTTTGGGAACAAAAAAAAAACCAAAAAACAAAACAATACAAAAGCCAAAAGCGGGATAGTACTAGCACAATACTTGTCCACTGATTAAACAATGTTCGGTGGTTACTGTTTATGCTTACATCTCACACGACGAATTAAAACATAAAATTAAAGCACCAATTTTTTAGTCAGAAGTTCAAGTAAGATGGAATTTTAAAATAAATGAAAGTTGATATATTGTCAGAGAAAACGAAAATTATTGGATTACAAACCATTTTCTGAACCAGCTTTTGAAGGTCGTTCTGATGACTTTTCACTGCACCGATCCTAAACTCAATTTTGCTATTTTAGTGTTTATTTCCTGTAAAAAAATGTTACTATATTCATAACATGTAGAATCTACAAGTTCAAATATTTTTTGCCAAAGTTTGTATGAGTCTTTAATTACTACTGAGTTGCTTTACCAGTTAATCTGCTTTAATGATTTGGAAGCATTATTCTGCCATCGCGATAACAAACAAGAGCATGTATCGCTCACCTTGACCCTTACTAACATAGACAGTCTTTGTTAAAGGATCCAAAGTTAAACTGTGGTTCCAATTTGTCGAATGGTTTCAGAAGACAAGATCTTTAAGCGTGATTCATTTTGGTCCAATGTTGATTTTTTTTCAAAAATGGATGAATCTTGAATAAAGTGTGAACATGAGAAATATCTTTTTGCAGAAGTCCATCTAAAGACAATTGTTGCCAAGTTTGGTTCAAAATGCACTGGCACTTTAAACATTATTCCATTAGGGTAAAATGTATAACAATTATCTCCGCTGGAGGCCATTTTGGATATATAGAGTACCTGAAAAACACCAATTTTTCATCTAAATACTATTGTGGCCAAGTTTTTTTCAGTTGGCTCTGCAGTATCAGGGGAGAACATCTGTGAATGTTTTTTCTATACGGTGCAATGTTAAACTATGTTCCCAACTAACAGTCATTTTGGATATACATGTAGTTTGAACAAGAAAAACAGATTTTTGCAGGAAACCACCTAATTGCGGCCAATTATCGTTTCAACTGTAGGAGCAGTTTCAGAGATCTTGAATGAATTTTCTAATCGGGCACAATGTAAAACTATTTTTTACTTCTTGCCGCCATATTGGATCAAGGGCAAACCTGGAAAAAACACCCTTTTGTAGAGAAGGACCAAAAGACTGTTGTGGCTAAGTTTGGTTCTAATTGGCTATGTAGTTTCAGAGGAGATGAAATACGCTCTTTTTTTTCTATCTTGCTTCTGTCACAAAACAAACTGCTTCTTATATACTTTTGATTGTGTATATTGTATAATATGTGATCATTATTTATATTCATTTAAATTGTTCCATTTGTACCATCTTGTTGTGGGAGAGGACTTATATAGGCCTAGCCTGTTGTCCAATCCCATTGATTATTTAATCAATAAAATTATTTGAATTGAAAAAAAAATGATCTTTGAATGTTTCTCAATAGAGTCCATAGTTAAACTATGTTTCCCACTGCCAGCCATCTAGGAGATGTCGCAGACTTGAAAAACACCTCTGTTGCAGTGGACAACCCTAGGACTATCGTGGCCAACTTTGGTGCCAACTGAAAAGACAGTTTCGGAAAAGAAGATTTTTGAATGTTTTACCATAGGGTTAAACCAGAACCCAGCTGGCGACCATATTGGATAAAGCTGTAAAACCTGTAAAACATCTTTTTTGCAGGGGGCCACCTAAGGATTATTGTACCCAACTTTTGTTCCAATTTGCTCTGCAGTTTCAGACAAGATCCTTGAATATGTTTTACCATAAACTATGTTTACCATTGGCAGCAAACTATGTTATCAGGAAGGCAGAAATATGTTTCCATTTTAGGAGTACAATCATATATAATTCAATACATTTTATAAATGAGATTTTTACAAGGATTTCCCCCGTTGTGCAATGAGTACCCTTTATTTTCACGTTATTAAATGTAGTTTTAGACCATTATTATTTTTTTCTTCGCAATGGATTTTTTTACATCTTCTGAATTAATAATTTTATCTTCAACTACATGTATAGGCAAAGATTTGGAAACGGTTAAATGTATCTTTCCTTCAAAATTTTGAATTTGATTATGTTCTCCATTTGGATATTGTAATAAGGCTTGTAGTCTTTATTTTTATCTTCAGTGTCGACTGATTCGGGAGATTTCCAAAAAATATAATAGAAATAAATTCTCTATTTTCAATTCTACTTTCGTTGTTCTCCACGCACTTTTGTGGATAACAGTAATGATTGATTTGTGGGTAAGCAATGATTTGTGAGGGAATTCCCGATTTTCAATCAATTATGTTACGTTAATTTAGCCTTTAACCAATCAAAATATTATGGAATACTCTATGCTCACAATGCTTTAGTTTCCGAAACGGGAAATAGATGTTTACACCTTTTAGAACTGGGTTGCACAAACGTCAAATAAAGTTAATTGGCGTTTACATTTTAAGTGTAAATTAATTTGGTTGAATTTGTTAAGGACTTAATTTACACTCAAAATTCAAACGTCGATTAACTTTAAGGATGGTCACTCCTCAAGTTTATTATATCAAGGATTTAAAATTTTTATTTTTATTTATTAGAATATGGATCATACAACATTTTAAGCAAAAATATTGATAGGTCAGTGTGGCCGTTTTTAGATTTAAATGCCTGAAATTTTGGCGGGAAACCAAACTTCTCTAGACTTTTCATTCACTTTGCATTAAGGTAATCAACCTTTGAAATGCGATGAAGGCATATCAAGAATTTCATCAAATTTTGTCAGAAGTCTATTGAAGATGAATACTATCAAATTTTCTAATGCATAATAATATATAAAACAAGAGAATTCCGAAAGTCAGAGACAGTTTCAAAAACCTGAGGAGTGACCATCCTTAACTGAAATTTTTGCAGCCCAGTACAGCTATATAAACAGACAAAGACAAAGTAACACATTGAGACAGTTGTAACCGAAATAAAAACTTACGTTTTTTACTTCATCAATGCTTTTAGATGTAAAAAATCAATACATCAAGGTTAATTTTTCTTCGTCAATTAAAATTTAGTTAGAGCATTCTCATATTAGAAAAATTTAAAATGCACTTCAATTTCATATATATTTTTATGTAGTATATATTTATTTAAATAAGTTTAGAGATCCAGTATTCCTTCTAACTGGTATCCGAGGCGATTTTTTCCGCCTTCAATTACACGAGAGTTCCTATCTCGAAAGTCCCGTATTCGGTATTTGTCGATGTATTCACTTACATGATATCTTTTATATATTTGTTGATATTTACCTTACATGGTTCACAATCTAGGTTAATTTATTCAGAAAATTTAAATAGCATCTAATATACTTTACTACACTTTGTGTTGTACAGAAGACATTAAAAGGTTGTAAACGACATATATGTGTATTGAAAATATTGAACCATAAAAATGAAATGGAAACATTGAATCAAAATATTAGATGAAAATACTTAATTAATCTGGAAAAACAAAATAAATGAACGATTCAATCAATATATATTCTTTCAAAAGAACTTATCAAATTAGATGAAACAACGGCAGTAGAATACCGAAGGAACAATAAAAGCGATGACTACAACAATCGAAATCCAAAGACATGGCAAAAACGGTAACAGATAAAAACAAAGACAAAACAAGGACGTAAGACAGCTACAATGTACGGAAATAAAAAGATAACATTGAGAACTAAGGCATTCATAGTGTGAACTCCCATGAAAACCGGGAGTGACATCAGGTGCTCCGGAAGGGTAAGCATGTCCTGCTCCGCTAGCGGCACCCGTCACACTATCAGTGAGTCAATCAAGGGTTGAGTCAAATCCGGTTATGTCAAATCCGTGAAGACGTAAAATCTAGCTGAAAATATCCGTTTTCATTTGGGACACAGACACGTCATATCTGTCAATGATGTCATGGCCATAGAATTTCTTAAGGGATGAAAGTAACAAGGCTGAACAAATCCCGCACTAAGCAGCTTTTGAGACAGTGTTTTTGCTCTAACTAAAAAGTCATTGTATAAACTGCATGCCCGACAGTAACGAATCAACTGTGAAATGTACACTCCATAGGCTGGAGAGGTAGGTATATTGCTGCTCAGAAAGGGAAAGTTCACAGTTTGGAAGTTAAAATCATCACGTTTGTCATACAGCTTAGATTTCAAACGTCCATCTTCGTCAATGTAAATTAAAAGATCTAAATACGAAGCTGAAGTATGTGTATCAATTGTCTCTTTAAATTCATCTCATTCGGATAGATCTGGTGTAAGTATTCCTTGAATTTTGGATTATTAAGAGAAAGTACATCGTCTATGTAGCGGAAGCTGAAATTAAAGGACTGGGCTAAATGTTTTTGTTTTTTCTGTGTAAGCCCTTGTAAAAACTTCGCCTCATACTGAAAAAGGAAGAGATCAGCTAAAAGTGGCGCGCAGTTAGTTCCCATGGGAATCCCGATTGTCTGTTGAAAAACACGGCCTCCAAATTCGACAAAAATATTATCTATTAAAAATTCCAACCTCTTGATTACGTCATTCTCAGTGTACTTCTTGTTTGACTCAGTGTGGTTCTTTACAAAATATGTTTTGTCTTTCCCTACTACTAAATAAGTATATCTGCGTTCTCCGTTTTTAGTGCAGAAACATTGATGTATCAAATCCGAAATTACTGTTTTCAATTTATTGTGTGGCAGGGTAGTATAAAGAGTAGAAAAATCAAAGGTTTGTATGCTGTGGCAATGGGAAAGACTGCTAGAGGATAGCTGTTCGAGAAAATCTTTAGAATTTTTTAGAATCCACATCTGATTGACGCCGCTCGTGGAGTAGACTTTATCACAGTAACTTTTGAATTGAATAAATTTTAATAAACGCCCTCCTAAATGTAAAGTAAACCATACAAAAACTTACATACTGTACCGGTACATTTTTGTTGATCTTGTTTAGATCACATAATTTTATGTAAATTGTCTCCCTTTATCCTCTTGAAATGGTCGATTGGTTACAAATGCACTTTATAAAGAACTTTTGGTGCTTTCAAACTGAATATTTTTTAACCCGAAATTGTAGAAATTCTTTTAAATTCATTTGTTCCTTCGGCGCCTAGAACTGGAAAAAAATGTAATTTCTTTTTTTATGTGGATGGTCAATACGGTGATACTATTTACAGTTATTGCATATCAGTAAAAAATCTGGAATTCTATTGGCCTAAAACCAATAATATGACATTCTCTATCTTGCGGTATTGATGCCATCGGTCCAAAAAATTCTGATATGGACCGATAGTTGCAGTCAATACCAGATATGAACCGGTAGTTGCAATCATTATCAATTATGGACTTTTTACGAAGTCAATATGTTATATATGGACCTGTTAGGTTTAAATCGACTGAGGACGAAGTCCGAGGTCAATATATTTCTAACAGGTCCATATTTAACATATTGACAGAGTTATAAGTCCACCATTGTTATATTACATATGTAGTTTTCAAGGTATCTCATTACATTTTGTGGGGACAGATTTTCTGAACACATTGGAAGTTAACTCGAAATAGAAGCTTTGCTATGTATGAAGACGGAAATGGATCTCCACAACAAACAGGTTGGGATGGCTTCATGAAAATTTATAGGCTAAAAATATGACAACACATCTCTATTTACAAGTAAAAAAAACAACAAGGAACGTCAAGTGTGCCAACTGTTATATAGATTTTTACTGATTTCAGCAGTTATTCTGCAAAGCATGTCTTTATAACACGATCACCCCTTAATTATTATATGAAAAGTGTCTTGCATTTTTTTTATATTTTTATAAGAGCTTCCTTTGTGAAAGACAATGAATTTGAATGCCCAATCGGATTTAAGTTTAGTACTGTAGCGTAAGTATATGTATTTAATAGAAACATAATGTCAGTCAACTTAAAATAGAAACATAGCGTCAATATATAACGTCGGTATACTTAAAAATAGAAACATAGCGTCAATATACCTGTAAATAGAAACAAAACTGAAAATCTTAAAATCACGTGACTGGTTCAGCCAATGAAATCATTGGGCCCCTCCACCATATGTAATATATACCAGATATTGACCGATCGATTGAATTGTGACGTCAATTTAATAACGTTAAAAGTGTTCACTGGTATACTAGTTAACTGATGATTACAGAAGTGGAATATTTTAGCTTAGATACATATATTTCTGAGAAAAATAATTACATTGATTGCAGTTTTTCATTTTGCAAATAAATAAAATAGAAAAAACGTTACGCTTTTAAACACTCTCAAACGGAAAAATAAAAAATGAATAACAATGTCATTTATTCGGTTTATTCAATGTAATAAACACAATAGTAACTGATTTATACGGCATAATCGTAAATAGACTGCCCTCGAGGCCATGGTACGGACCAGAGAAATTATATACCCGCGCCTTCGGCTAGGGCCATATCATTCCTCTGGTCCATACCATGGCCCTTGTGCAGTCTATGTATTACGATATTGCCGTATACATCAGTTACTATTATATAAGTATACGCCCGTACGCCAGTATACTCCTAGCAATTGACTTTTTTGCATTGCATTGCTTTTCAATAGCAACTGTTTAATCCTTGAAGATTGTTGCCGAAATCCTTATTATCTTAAATGTACAGGTGTGGCGCAACATAAACCGAATTATCTGTCGTTTACAAAGCTACTTTTATCATCCTATGTTTATTTTTTACTGATCTGACTTTTTATTTTTATTTTTTATTTTTTATATTGCTTTGTCACAAAGCACTATAAAAAATTAAAAAAGAATAAATAAAAATAAAAAGTCAGATCAGTAAAAGATAAACATCGGATGATAAACGACAGATAATTCGGTCTAGGCGCAACAAGAAAAATGTTATGTTTTTTTTAACTGCGAACTAACCATTGGTGGCTTACAAAGACATCTGTGTCTGCTTTCAATCACTGCAGAGAAAATCTCATGTTTCACCGAGGAAGTTTAAGTTATTTACTGAAATGAAATATGTTTGTAAAACATAAATAATATCGATAAGTATCCATCAAAGAAAGTGATATATGATTATTACATGGTTACATATCAATACCATAGGTAAGTAATAAATTACTAAGAACAATCACAACCTGGTCTACAGTACAACTGTACAAGGTGTGGAACATATTGTCATAGTTAATCATGTATAAACAAACATGTAGTATATCTATAAATATGAAATTAGTCTTAATAAATGGCATGTGTAAATGTAAATAATATGGTCAAAATATCACCGAATCTCAACTTTACAAACTTGTTTTGGCTACATCTATATTTTATCTTATAAATGTAATTAAGGAAGTTTAAACATTCATTAATTTGCATAGTACAGGTTTATGTACCAATGCTGTCCGGGATAAGACGGATGTACTAATTTCAGACATACTACGAGTAATGGAGATATCAACAAGGAGTGTATCTTCTATCGTTTTTATTCTTCAAATAGGTAGGCTACAGTTTTTTCTCATTTATTTCATACATATAAGGGCAGATCATTGTAAATCTGGTATAACATAAAAAAATGGTGTGCTATTAACTATTTACATACCATGACAAAACTAAAAGTATTAGGTTTAATGTTTCGATTGGTGTTGTTAGTCAACAGGATTGGTTTCAGTTGTCAGTTACTATTTTTTGGAAACTTGCAATATCTAAATTTATGATTTTTTTTTAAATTAAGGTGTATCTCCCTCTCGCATGGCCCTGCCCTTAGCTGAATTGGGTTCTTCTATTAAGATCCTATTCAGTGGCAATTTGTTTTCTGACTATCAGCTTACACACATATTTCGTTTAATGAATTTTCAAATGTTTTGATTGTATCTGCTCTGTAGATACATAAGTTGTCGAAATGACCATATACAGAATCTAAAACCACAGCCATTTAGGTATTTTGTTATTTAGTCAATACACTTGGTGTTTGGTTTGGCATTTGGGTTGGTACTATAATCAAGTGTTAAATGACCGGTCACTACAAGGTACAAACATATCGGGTGACTTTTTGTATGTATTATATTAACCATATCATGCATATTATTTTCCAGAACATATTTCTTGTGTTGCAATAATTATTGAGAATTTGGCGGACACTTAATTGTATACAAATGATTATCTGGAGTAAAATAAAATGGTTTGAACCCCAATGAGTAACTTTTACAAAAAATAACATTGTATACTTTTTGTCAAAATGTTTATTAGCATTCAGCAATACATTATTAATATCCAATCAAAATTAAATGATTATCTGAGCAAAGAATCAGATGTACATTATGGTCTGTTACAGTGTTGTTTTTTGGTGAAAACGTTACATACCGTGCATTGTAGCTGTCTCACGTCCTTGTTTTGTCTTTGTTTTTATTTGTTACCGTTTCTGCCATGTCTTTGGACTTCGATTTTTGTAGTCATCGCTTCCCTTGTTCCTTCGGTATTCTACTGCCGTTGTTTCCAACAACATGTTTTGTTGAATTGTCAAGTTGATACATCTATGGCCCTATTTAAGAGTTAGTTTTATGATTGTTTGTCCAATAAGCGAGGTTATGTTGAACAAACATTAGATGACAGCAAGGCTCGACCCTGTGTAACAACATAAATATAACGTTGGAAAGCAAATATTGCCTCTCTAGCTTGAACTGTTCTTACTTTGTCCTTTTATCATATGTTTTAGGCATCATTGGTTCAGCCATCGTAACACAAGGAAATCTNCAGTCATTTTGGATATACATGTAGTTTGAACAAGAAAAACAGATTTTTGCAGGAAACCACCTAATTGCGGCCAATTATCGTTTCAACTGTAGGAGCAGTTTCAGAGATCTTGAATGAATTTTCTAATCAGGCACAATGTAAAACTATTTTTTACTTCTTGCCGCCATATTGGATCAAAGGCGAACCTGGAAAAAAACACGCTTTTGTAGAGAAGGACCAAAAGACTGTTGTGGCTAAGTTTGGTTCTAATTGGCTATGTAGTTTCAGAGGAGATGATCTTTGAATGTTTTTCAATAGAGTTCATAGTTAAACTATGTTTCCCACTACCAGCCATCTAGGAGATGTCGCAGACTTGAAAAACACCTCTGTGGCAGTGGACAACCCTAGGACTATCGTGGCCAACTTTGGTGCCAACTGAAAAGACAGTTTCGGAAGAGAAGATTTTTGAATGTTTTACCATAGGGTCCATTGTTAAACCAGAACCTAGCTGGCGGCCATATTGGATAAAGCACGGACCTGTAAAACATCTTTTTTGCAGGGAGCCACCTAAGGATTATTGTACCCAACTTTTGTTCCAAATTGTTCTGCAGTTTCAGACAAGATCCTTGAATATGTTTTACCATAAACTATGTTTACCATTGGCAGCAAACTATGTTATCAGGAAGGCAGAAATATGTTTCCATTTTAGGAGTACAATCATATATAATTCAATACATTTTATAAATGAGATTTTTACAAGGAATTCCCCCGTTGTGCAATGAGTACCCTTTATTTTCACGTTATTACATGTAGTTTTAGACCATTATTATTTTTTTTTTCGCAATGGATTTTTTTTTTACATCTTCTGAATTAATAATTTTATCTTCAGCTACATAGAAAAAAGAAAGGAAACGGGGAATGTGTCAAAGAGACAACAACCCAAAGGGGGGTATAACAACTCAAAGCTACCATTAGATCTTCAATGAACGGTTAGGAAACCCCACACCCAACGGTAGGCAATGTATAGGCAAAGATTTGGAAACGGTTAAATTTATCTTTCCTTCAAAATTTTGAATTTGATTATGTTCTCCATTTGTATATTGTAATTAGGCTTGTTGTCTTTATTTTTATCTTCAGTGTCGACTGATTCGGGAGATTTCCAAAAAATACAATAGAAATAAATTCTCTATTTTCAATTCTTCTTTCGTTGTTCTCCACGCACTTTTGTGGATAACAGTAATGATTGATTTGTGGGTAAACAATGATTTGTGAGGAAATTCCCGATTTTCAATCAATTATGTTACGTTAATTTAGCCTTTAACCAATCAAAATATTATGGAATACTCTATACTCACAATGCTTTAGTTTCCGAAACGGGAAATTAGATGTTTACACCTTTTAGGACTGGGGTTGCACAAACGTCTGCCGTTTAAATTTTAAGTGTAAATTAATTTGGTTGAATTTGTTAAGGACTTAATTGACATCGATTAACTTTAAGTGAAATTTTTGCAGCCCAGTACTACAGCTATATAAACAGACAAAGACCAAGTAACACATCGAGAAAGTTGTAACCGAAATAAAAACTTACGGTTTTTACTTCATCAATGCTTTTATAAGTAAAAAAAATCAGTACATCAAGGTTAATTTTTCTTCGTCAATTAAAATTTAGTTAGAGCATTCTCATTTAGAAAAAATTAAAATGCACTTCAATTTCATAATTATTTTTATGTAGAATATATTTATTTCAATAAGTTTAGAGATCCAGTATTCTTCTAACTGGTATCCGAGGCGATTGTTTCCGCCTTCAATTACACGAGAGTTCCTATCTCGAAAGTCCCGTATTCGGTATTTGTCGATGTATTCACTCACATGATATCTTTTATTTCTTTGTTGATATTTACCTTACATGGTTCACAATCTAGGTTAATTTATTCAGAAAATTTAAATAGCATCTAATATACTTTACTACACTTTGTGTTGTACAGAAGACATTAAAAGGTTGTAAACGACACATATGTGTATTGAAAATATTGAACCATAAAAATGAAATGGAAACATTGAATCAAAATATTAGATGAAAATACTTAATTAATCTGGAAAAACAAAATAAATAAACGATTCAATCAAAACATATTCTTTTAAAAGAATTTATCAAATTAGATGAAACAACGACAGTAGAATACCGAAGGAACAAGAAAAGCGATGACTACAAAAATCGAAGTCCAAAGACATGGCAAAAAACGGTAACAGATAAAAACAAAGACAAAACAAGAACGTAAGACAGCTACAATGAACGGAAATAAAAAGTTAACATTAAGAACTAAGGCACTCATAGTGTGAACTCCCATGAAAACCGGGAGTGACATCAGGTGCTCCGGAAGGGTAAGCATGTCCTGCTCCGCTAGCGGCACCCGTCACACTATCAGTGAGTCAATCTAGGGATGAGTCAAATCCGGTTATGTCAAATCCATGAAGACGTGAAATCTAGCTGAAAATATCCGTTTTCATTTGGGACACAGACACGTCATATCTGTCAATGATGTCATGGTGACGGCCATAGAATTTCGTAAGGGATGAAAGTAACAAAGGCTGAACAAATCCCTGACTAAGCAGCTTTTGGGACAGTGCTTTTGCTCTAACTAAAAAGTCACTTTATAAACTGCATGCCCGACAGTAACGAATCAACTGTGAAATGTACACTCCATAGGCTGGAGAGGTAGGTATATTGCTGCTCAGAAAGGGAAAGTTCACAATTGGGAAGTTAAAATCACCACGTTTGCCATACAGCTTAGATTTCAAACGTCCATTTTCGTCAATGTAAATTAAAAGATATAAATACGAAGCTGAAGTAGGTGTATCAGTAGTCTCATTGGGATAGATCTGGTGTAAATATTCCTTGATTTTTGGATTATTAAGAGAAAGTACATCGTCTATGTAGTGGAAGCTGAAATTAACGGACTGGGCTGAATGTTTTTGTTTTTTCTGTGTAAGCCCTTGTAAAAACTTTGCCTCATACGAAAAAAGGAAGAGATCAGCTAAAAGTGGCGCGCAGTTAGTTCCCATGGGAATCCCGATAGTCTGTTTAAAAATACGGCCTCCAAATTCGACAAAAATATTATCTATTAAAAATTCCAACATCTTGATTACGTCATTTCCAGTGTACTTCTTGTTTGACTCAGTGTGGTTCTTTACAAAATATGTTTTGTCTTTCCCTACTACTAAATAAGTATATCTGCGTTCTCCGTTTTTAGTGCAGAAACATTGATGTATCAAATCCGAAATTACTGTTTTCAATTTATTGTGTGGCAGGGTAGTATAAAGAGTAGAAAAGTGGCAGGGTAGTATAAAGAGTAGGTTTGTATGTTGTGGCAATGGGTAAGACTGCTAGAGGATAGCTGTTCGAGAAGATCTTTAGAATTTTTAAGAACCAACATATGATTGACGCCGCTCGTGGAGTAGACTTTATCACAGTAACTTTTGAATTGAATAAATTTTAATATACGCTCTCCTAAATGTAAAGTAAACCATACAAAAACTTACATACTGTACCGGTACATTTTTGTTGATCTTTTGTATGTAACTATGTAAATTGTCTCCCCTTTATCCTCTTGAAATAGTCGATTGGTTACAAATGCACTTTATACTAGAAGGTGCTTTCAAACTTAATATTTTTTAACCCGAAATTGTGGAAATTCTTTTAAATTCTTTTGCTCCTTCGGCGCTTAGAACTGGAAAAAAAATGTAATTTCTTTTTTTTATGTGGATGGTCAATACGGTGATACTAAAGAAATATTTACAGTTATTGCATATCAGTAAAAAATCTGGAATTCTATTGGCCTAAAACCAATCACATTACATTCTCTATCTTGCGGTATTGATGTCATCGGTAAAAAAAAAACTGATATGGACCGATAGTTGCAGTCAATACCAGATATGAACCGGTAGTTGCAATCAGTACCAGATATTGACCGATCGGTTGAATTGTGACGTCAATTTAATGACGTTAAAATTGATCACTGGTATACTAGTTAACTGATGATTACGGAATTGGAATATTTTAGCTTAGATATATATATTTATGGGAAAAATAATTACATTGATTGCAGTTTTTCATTTTGCAAATAAATAAAATAGAAAAAACGTTACGCTTTTAAACACTCTCAAACGGAAAAATAAAAAATGAATAACAACGTCATTTATTCGGTTTATTCAATGTAATAAACACAATAGTAACTGATTTATACGGCAATACCCTCGAGGCCATGGTACAGACCAGAGAAATTATATGCCCACGCCTTCGGCTTGGGCCATATCATTCCTCTGGTCCATACCATGGCCCTCGGGCAGTCTATGTATTACGATATTGCCGTATACATCATGATCAGTTACTATTATATAAGTATACGCCCGTACGCCAGTATACTCCTAGCAGTTGATTTTTTTGCATTGCAATACTTTTAAGTAGTAATTAACAAGAACTGTTTTAATCCTTGAAGATTGTTGCCGAAATCCTTATTATCTTAAATGTACAGGTGTGGCGCAACCTGTCGTTTACAAAGCTACTTTTATCATCCTATGTTTATCTTTTACTGATCTGACTTTTTATTTTTATTTTTCATTTTTAGCTGGACGGGCGGAGCCCATCAAGCTATAGGGATCACCCGATTTTGAACTGCTTGTATAAACGATAACTTTCTCAGGATTGCGCGTTATGCAACAAAATTTGAAATTCTGTGTCGGCTTGGCATTAGACATAACCCTCTTGATTTTAAGAACATTTGTATTCGGTACTGATTTTTAATTAATTAATTTGTATTTTTTGGATTCGGTCCGCCTTGGTTGTGTCAATCCTTGTGTGTTTATCACTTTCATTAGTTTAATCAGTACGACTTTTTGTCAGTCTTCTACAATACACGTGGTATTTATCAAGGGAAAATGTTTCTAACACGATTAATGGCTAAAAATATTCATATTACCACATTGTTTAAAATCATACATTGTTGTTTAGATTTTAATTGCATTGATTGGTTCTAGTGAGAAATTATTTTGTAAAATTAGAATTTTATTTCATATCATTAAAGGTCATAAAGCTTTTACAGTGGAAGGAATTTTCATTTGAAAATGACTAATATGACGAGCTGAGCGGTTGTTTATTTTTAATTGTTAAACTGATTATTTTTGTTCAACATAGGTCAGATTGACATAATCGAATTCAAATGTCTAGGGTGTCAAACTTTGCAGAACATATGTGTGTAAAAGGTGCACTACAAAAATTTAAATTGCATTTCATTTCATTTTCTTTCATGGCTAATCTGGCCATGAACTATGTTAAGCGTAAAGCCCGGGGGGGGGGGGGGGGGGTGGCACCTGGTCTGAAAATTGACGGGGATGTTCTTCCCTGACCCCTTTATAGACAAATTTAGATAGATTTCCATACCCCATTCTAGACAAATGTGTAAAAATGTAGACCCCTTTTGACAACATTGTACAAAAACGACTACAGACATTAACATGTTTTCGATCAAATTTATTGAATTTTGCAAAAAAAAATGTACTGAAAAATACATGAACGATTTGCATTATTTCCAAAATATTTTATGTAATTCCTGGTAATGCTATCAACATATACTCAATACACTTGGATTCAGCTATAAACACTACGTCATGAAATGTATATTAAAACAACCACATATGTGACAAATATTTAAAAATATTTAACAGTGATAAAAAACCACCAGTATCGAACATCTATTTGTAAATTACGTGTATCGGCACACAGACTCTTAATAGAACAGGGTAGATACAAAAATATTCCAAGAAGTGAAAGAATATGTAAGAATTGTACAGAAAATGTAATTGAAGATGAAATGCATTTCTTAGTCCAATGTGATAAATTTACAGAAGAACGACAAGAAATTTTTAGTCAGTTGCATTCAATACTTGCACCTCAAAACCTACATCAATTAAGTGATGAACAAAAACTTTACTTTATTTTAAACTGTGAGGATAAGGCAATACTTAACTCTGTTGGTAAATTTCTCCATGATTATATGCCATAGCTTCATCGTTGATTTAGTTATATGCTCTATATCCAACTATATGTCGTGACACTGTATTGCATTGTTTTATCTATCAATCAAGCAACCTTTCCCTCTTATGTTTGTATTTTATTTTTTATTTTTATTTTATTGTTTGTTTTCTCTCTTGTATTTGCCCCTTTGGGGCCCATTTTTGGTTAATAAAGATATTCTATTCTATTCTATTCTATGTCCTGTGAACATTAATTTGTGAATGAAATAACAGTCCGCTGTCGTTTTGACCTGCGTTGTTCCCCAACGGACAATGGACATCACTTTCAGTTTTTTTTCCTGTTGTTGTGAAATTATTTTACCACTTTTTGTCAAAAAGTTGAAATTATCTGGAACTTGTAACCCATCCTGTATAATATTTTTTCTTAATCCAAACAAACAAATGTCTTCATCTATGAAAACGGCTTGAATTCCATTATTAAAGTGCCACATGAACCTATTTTTTATTTCTTATATATTGAAATACATACATTTAATAATACTTTCCATCTCATTATTTTAAGTTAACGACCTGGTTATGATATAATCACTCGTTAATCTAATCATTTGCACCTGTTGGCGAACTTCGTAGCATCAGATTTCCGACAACTTCCGGAAATTACCAAAAACAATCGGTGACGTCACAAGCTGTACACTTATCCACATACTGTTTGTAAACAAAGTGGAGAATGGATGCGAAATACGGAAATCGAGAATTAGAATGTAGTTAATTTTCAATATCTTGTGATTAATTCTTATTTAACGACAATGAAGAAAAATATGGCCGTTGGATGATGAAAACAAGGACATTATATTAATCAAATTGACATCCAACATCCATGACACGAGGACGTCCGACTGGCTTAGACCATTTGATTTTCAGGAGGCCTGGGATTTGTTAGAAAAAAAATTTTGGCCCCGAAATTTGCAAAAACAAAAAAAAAAACAAAACAAAAACAAAACAAAACAAAAACAAACAAACAAATTCTCTGACAATCACTGGGTTTAAAAATTACCCTCACGTTTTCTATTAGAAAAAACTCCGAGGGAAAAAACAACAGATATCCCTACCATAGTTAGGGGGCGACCTTTTGATATTCACGGGGCTTGGGCGTTTTCGTTGATAAATAATTTATTCTTGGTGACAGTGCAAATAGATATTCTAATCCTACTTGACATGAAACAGAATAATTCAATTTTGATTTGGAGAATAATCTTTTGTTGCAAATGCAAATAAATAATTTGATGTGAAATTTGGTGAAAATAAATAATTTGTTCGAGATTTTCGTTAAAATAAATAATTTTTCTAGGCAAAATCGTCCAAGACCTGCCGTCCCGGAAAATCAAATGGTCGTCCGCATATTGAATACGGGAAAAATACATCTGGCGGGCGAAGCAGATAAAAAAAATTAAAAAAAAGAAAAAGAACAGGCTCTGTTGATAATCCAAGCCCCCCCCCNTTTAGTACATCAAAATGGTAAAATTCGATCCTTCACTAATCTAGGCTCTCCATCTTCAGGGGTTGATCTGCCTTTTTAAGGTGTGTTAATAATTATTCTTTTATTTTCGAAAAGGTCAATATGTCACCAAACATGAATACTCCGTTTTGCCCTTCATACTGACAAAGTCGATCCATTGTCTACACAATCAAATATTCTTCAGTGACCTCTTCAGTGGGAATATGCCCATATATATTCCATATGCATGTGTATTAGAGAAATTTGCTGGTAATATGTGCATAGATATTCCTTTTGCATGTGTATTGGGAAAAAAAATTGCTGCCAGACAGCATGTCCCATGAACTTTCTCTTCCCATTGCTATCTCTTCTTGGAATTTTTTGTTCAACAATAACAATACCAATAATTTTTATTGTAAAATTACAATTGATAACAGAAAACACCTACAATGGCCGAAAAACACAAACGAAAGACAAGAGAGAAACGTAAATAATGATAGGAAATCGGGATAGCCGGACTTGGTACCGGCACTAGCAAAAGCTAGCATAAAGATAAACCGATTTGTGAGTACCCAAACGTCCCCTTTCTCTATCTCGTTTCCCATACATATACGAACAAAAACCAAATGTCAAATGTCCTGGGGCAAATTATGGGCGAAAACGAATATTTGCGATATCCAATAATCGAAGAAATCTCCAAGGCTCCAAGTCAAAAAAACTTTGATTCTAATTTTGGTAAATTTCCTGAAACTCTCGAAGACCTGTTATATTCTGGAATTCTACCTAGCAACCATACCTTTTTCCATTCCTTACAAAACGAATCATTGTTTTCAATAGCAAGACTGTCAAAAAAGCTTCTGCTCAGGTAAATTTCCTGAAATCCTCAGACCAGTATTTTCGGGGAATTCAACCTAGCAACCATACCTTTTTCAATCAGTAACAGTGATTGTTTTCAATAGTAAGACTGTGTTTTACTAAAATTTTTGTCTTTAACGTTTCAAAAATGGTAAATGCATCTTTTTGACAGTCTGACTTGTCTTATACTTTATTACTTTTAATGCATAACCTCTCAGACCTGCGAATGAGGGAGGTCAGTTCCAATTATTAATGGATGTGAGCTATGTTAATTTAAAAAAGCCATCTCTGAATTTGCTTTTTCTTTTATTTGATCACAATACAAAGGATTGTTATTACACTTCAACTGGAATTTACTTTAACTTTCTAGTATACAATTTCATTTAATTTCATAATTAAAGCAAGTTTTGAAGATACGCATCAAATACATGTTGGCTTAATTAAGCTATAAAAGGATCACAGTAATAAAGATTAGGGATTGGATAGAAATAAGGGGATGGCCATTTGATCCTCAGATGGGGCCTGGCAAATTTTGTCGAGTCAGAATATTTATTCAAATTTTTGCAGGTCACAAAATTTATTTTCAACCACATCAGGGCCAGAAAATTTATTTACTTTCAAGGAGGTTAGGCCAAAATATTCATTTACATGTTTAATTTAAGGTTATCCAAGCCCACTCTGGGAAAAAAATGTTGATCTCTTTTCTTACTATAAACTTTGTAGATTTACCAGACCTCACATCCATACAATAATATAAGGAAACAGCACTGTCGTCAGGGCATAGTGAAAGTGGTTCTCGTATAAATCGGGAATCCGGCCGACTTTGTGTTTTTTTTCTAAATCCTGAGATGACTTATTTAAAACTGATCCATTCTCGGTGCATTTATTTCCCGAAATCCGGGCATAATTGTAGAAATAACGAATTCTTGAGCTGAAAAGCATCCCGAATCCCCCCC